>JAANSM010001142.1:0-20528 GCA_036850725.1 Orchesella villosa | reverse complement strand
GAAATCATACTCGTGTGATTCTGTGGCTTTCTTTGGTTCTCCTTCGTTCTAACCTGTATATCTTACATAGCACTGATATATAATATACGGCATATGAGTTTACGTGTTATAAAAAAGAGGTATCCGATAAGTAAAACGCAACAACGCTTTATCATTTGATTCCAATATAGCCCCATTGTAAAATATCTGAAAATGTGTGGACCTTCACTTCATCTATACCGGCGCAGGACTGAGAATTATTTCTGAGAATTATATATAACATGAGAAATCTGTTCGACTAAGCGAAAACACCATAATTGCAATCTTGATTTAAATTTTAACCACATTAAAACACGAGAAAGTGAAAAATTTACATAAATATTCATGGATTTGGGTCATCTGCTTGATGAAACATAATAAAAGTGACTGAAACATGAAACTTTTCCATTGAAACTCTGAGAACATTGTATAACACATGGTGAATCTATTCATATTGCATCGCTTCACTACTTCCGTTTATAGTTGGAAATGATGCAGATATGCCATAAATTTTATAGTGAAATAGAAAAGGAGTTGCCGATGCTTCAAGATTGAATTCAACTTTCAAGTCTTTTCTAGAATTATATAAGATTTATAAAAAGTTAGCGGTAAATGTATGTTCTGCCTTCTGGCTTTTGATATCTATTATCCTGGAAACTCTGACGCCGTCAGTGGTGGCTATAAATTGGATAAAAGGTATACACATGACACATATACATTTATACTTTAGAAGTCGCAATTTTTCATCAGTCTGTGGCTGGACAACTTTGTTAAACGGATTTAACATACCAAAAAACTTGGACAAATCAAAGCGCTCGTACATCAACTTCAATTTCCAATAACTAAACGACTCACATTTTTCAGAACTTTGACAGACTTCGACTTTCGACTAACAGTTAAAAAACGTCGTACAACTTCATTAATTACTGAATTTTAAATTTATGATCTCGCATCGTCATGCTTGCTTTGTTGCATTTCTGGACAGCTAATGGGTATACTTAATAGTTTAACATAATTTTGAGCTTGTTTGCTGGTAGTAGAAAATAAAGGCTCTTTTCACTTCATTTACAACATTATAATTTATAATAGGTATATATATCGTATCAATTACCAAAATGGGTATGTTTTATTATAACTTTAACGATAATTTAATATTGACATTGGGTTGGGGTGGCTTCAGATAAAATTATGGTTTCCAACCTCATTCTAAGAAAAAGTTCGGCTGCCAGATCCAAGTTTAAGTATTTTCGCTTTTTAATGAGTATAAAAAGGAGCTTATTTCCTGCTATGAAGGTGGTGTTTTCTTTCTTGGTATCCATCGTTCAGTCTTTCGGCACTAATGTCGTGAATTTGAAAGCAGACATTTGAGCAGTTTCTTTTTGCAACACATGCACTTTTGAACAAACTTTTCCTACTAACAAAAAATCATATCATATTGAATAGCAGTTGAATCTATCCCTTCTCCGTATTTTCTCAAATATCGTGAAAGGCATCTCCGGTTTAATCTATACAGAGTTGAAAAGTTTGTAGTTGAAAGCTTCTAAAATGTAAAATTCGTTCTGTACTATTTGTCGTACAAATGTTATCCTTTGTTTTTGACCTGACAAAATGTTATGTAATATGAGATAATGTAAGGAAACTTTCTTTTTGTCTGCAAGGAATATTATGAAGTTTCAAAACAAAAATGAAAAAGTTCAAGTGGAATAACTAAAAGAAGGAACTAAAAACAAGTTAAAAGTTTTTGACGTGTATGAGTACAACTGTGTATTTCTTGCATCGTAGTCTAGTCAAGAAATAGCTGAGGATAAATTGCATACAAGGAAAAAATTAACTGGATATTGAACTTTAAGAGGTCACAAAAACGCATTGTATTCAGGAGAGGTTTCCTTTTGTTTTCATGTCAGGTCTGACACAGCTGTGGCAAATAATTGTTGGAAATGCATATATTTCTGTGTGTTGAATAATTGAAATTTCTTGAATAAAATTTTTCTATCGATTGAACTATGAAACCAATATATTATATGAATATATTATAAGAATGTTGAACAATATCCCCTATCAATTTATAATGTCATAGAAGTCTTGGATTTTAATAATTAGAATATCATTTAGATATTCAACATTTAATTATATTTCCTTCTCATGAAAACTGATCAAATTTTAAAACGACATTACAGTACAACAGCAGACTTGGTTGAAGGCGAAATGTTAGGCAAAGATAAGGATCATTTATATGATCAATTATCATATTGATCATACATGAATTCGTCGGAAACAGTGTCGGTTTTAATATCGACTTTGTACTACATAACACTTCTTGACTCTTTCTACCCTGACATATCAGCAATTTGTTGAAGCCACGTCAAGTGTTAAATGAACCTCTGTTCGGTTTTCCCAAAATGTAGTTGAAACATAATACTGTCCTGTCTAGCAAAACCTATGACGTGACCTATATTTTCGAACTGCTTTGCTAAAGTTGCTGACAGGAAATGAGGGGAAATGTCACGATTCTATTTTTAGGCTTAGGAACACAATGTTAAATGCAATCAAACAAATTGTTCTTCTAATGTTAAACACAAGCGAATACAAAGAAATAGTTATACTTTAGTGAAAGACTGTTGTGTATTACTCTTATCTACACAATATTATTGATTTCCGATTATGACAGGCCATCCAATAATAACAGCTTAAATCGGATCCAGACATTTCGCCCTTGAGGCACCAGACTTGGAAAGCTGCTTCAGCTAAAAGGTGTGGAACTCTACTAATTTATATAAAAAAGAAAGACGGCGGCAGAGGATTTGCAAAGGGAAATGTAGAACATGGAAAATCAGATCAGCACACGAAATGACGGTAAGCTTGATGTGGATGTACTTATAACACGTTTCCGCAATAACATAAGGAAGGGTGCAATACTAATAAAAGTTAGTCCGTCGTATTACTCAAGTTATTTTATCCGTGTTGCAGTAACATGTAAAATGTACGTAGTTATAAACTTTCCTTTGTGAAAGAGTTGAGGAAGCTTTCTTTTGAAAATGGCAGAATTCTATACTATAACAGCGAATAGCGATGAAAATAATGAAAGAAAAATACTTTAACTGAAAATAGACTGCTGCACAGCACAAGGTAAACATTGTATAACACATACTCATTCCACTTTTCTTTCTATATTTGAAATATTGCATGGAAGTAATATTACATATCTATTTACGTAAGTTTGTAGAATCCATTTTATATAAGTTTATTTTAAAATACGTGTTTTTGTCTACCTATTGAATGGGTTACACGTAGTGTCCTTGAGTAAGTCTTGTAATAGATTGTTTTAAGTTTTAAATAATAAAGAAAGATGTATGCTACACAAGATATAGAATTTGTAACGACGACGAGTACTCAAGCGTTCTTTAAGGGCTTGTGGTGCAAAGGCACCGCCTCCTGTGTGCTAAGAAAAAATAGGCGGCAATTTTCCATCCTTCATATATATATGGTGTCAAAAGATAGTTTTTTCGCTTAAGTGTGACTTTTTAAGTTATATTGCTGAGACGTGATCCAATTATTTAAGGCTCAGGAAAAATTCTAGCTCATCTTTCCAAGCCTTAAGGGTAAAAGAAGCTATAAGGGAGGGACAGAGAAATGATGAAAGGAGAGCATGAACGTGTTATAACGGCTGTGTAGTGATAAGAGGGACAACGGGAATGTCTTCTAAGAGCCTTTTTTACTCCAAAGTCGTATCATCCAGTCGTTTCATCTTCACCTTTTATATATGGTGTCAAAAGATAGTTTTTTCGCTTAAGTGTGACTTTTTAAGTTATATTGCTGGGACGTGATCCAATTATTTAAGGCTCAGAAAAAAATTCTAGCTCATCTTTCCAAGCCTTAAGGGTAAAAGAAGCTATAAGGGAGGGACAGAGAAATGATGAAAGGAGAGCATGAACGTGTTATAACGGCCGTGTAGTGATAAGAGGGACAACGGGAATGTCTTCTAAGAGCCTTTTTTACTCCAAAGTCGTATCATCCAGTCGTTTCATCTTCACCTTACTGGCCAAAGCCGTTTCTTGTTTAAACGTGATAGATCTCTAAAAATAACTGGAAAAAGTGTTAAAACTCTCTCCTCCCCATCGCGTTAGCCGTACATTAACAACAGTGCCACTACACAAATTCAGAGCACACTTAAACGTGTCTTTCTTAAGGTAAGCTGTAACTTTTATCAAATTGCAATGTTTTTTAGCAGGGATATGGTATAACCTTACACATCCGTATAGTAAATCAAAAGAAATCTAACGTAGAACAGGAAACTGAATGTAGTTCCCAATAGGTATAAGTAATTAACGTCATAAAATACTCCGAAATAAGTCTTTTATAATAGAAGTCCGATTTCGTAATGAAATTATTTACATTTTCCCAAACTGTCTATGAAACTTTATAAAACCAAAGAGTGTGAAGTGTGAATGAAATTAAAACCAATTATAAATTCACCAACACCAAACTTACTAGCAACATAGAAATGAACCTTGGGAAACGAAGACATTTGTTGACTTGAACCAGTTGCTTGTTATATCTATTTTCTTCTTTGTGAGAATGGATGTTGGATGTAGTAGTTGGGAAGTTGACTTGCCAAAGGAGAAATGCTCCATTTCCCTCGTAAGAGTATTTGAGCACATAAAGCTTTTATGTACATTCCACTCATATCCTGTTCCTTTTGTGACATTTTACGATGAGATTTAAAAGGCTGTCAAAAAGGTTAACAACGATTCAATCCTACTCATTCACGTGTATGAGAAGGAAATACAGGAAAGTGCTAGATAGACCAATCTCCGAGTCCTTAATATGATCAAAAGCAACTAAAAGGAATGTATAGGTACATTAGATAAGTGTGTACCTATATATTATAACAAAAATCCCATTATACAGGAAAGTGCTAGATAGACCAATCTCCGAGTCCTTAATATGATCAAAAGCAACTAAAAGGAATGTATAGGTACATTAGATAAGTGTGTACCTATATTCTAATAAAAATCCCATTCTTGAAGATGTTCTTTAAGATGTTTCGCATGAATTCATTCAATTGCAGCTACAGTTTTAGCCGTCTTGTCTTGCCTTAGCCAATTTTTTTGTTGGCATATATAAGCTCCTATATACTTGTGTGAAACTATATGAATATTATATATATTTAAGTAAGTGCAGGAAGCTCATTTTTCTTGTTTCCAAAAGGGGCATATACCTAGCTTTTACACGAAAAAAATAAACCCTTTCACCTATGCATTTTTTCATATTTCGAGGAAATAAAGAGTTTACTGCATAGCGTGTGTTATTTTCACAAGGGTTTCTCATAGGTAAAGTAGGTGATGTTGATTGTGTGCCTATTAAATAGCTTTCCTGTTACCTTAAGTTGGAATTTTAATGCTTTTGCCTATTGCCCTCAGGAATTTTATGACTTGGGAGAATACGCGAATGTCAGTTCTAATTTTTTCATTTCCTTCATGTTTCCTCTTGCTGAGTAAAACATTTTATACCCCTTCTTATGAACACACATTTATACATAATATACATTGTGTAAAGTAGATGGAAACACAACTACGTATTCTTGAAACATTGCTACCACCACAAGATTTTGCGATGCGAAAATATCAAGCCAATGAAACTATACCTATATACTGTGGAGGAAACATCAAAAGGAAAGAAATTTCATAGAGAGTTCTAAGTTTTGGTAGCATCCATGTTAAAAAGTCAAGAGGTCGGTGGTTGGGGTGGTGGTAAGGCAGGACGAATAGGTCCAAGCCGCCAGTTCGCAGTATCTTTTATTTGTTGATTTGTGTGTGGAGTGGAGGTACCCATCTCAATGGAGTCCATTATGGGGGCACAGGAGTCCATCAATCAACTTAATCAAATATTGAACGATACAAAAAGGCGTGCGGGTTTGATACCTATTTTAGTCCATATATAAACATAAATTTAATAGTAGATATATAGTATATAAAAGGTTTACACAATCTACACTACTTTAAAACTCATCTGGATCTAGAGTTTGATGACAAAACAAGATGCCATCCACACCTGCTATCCTGTCTCCCTGAAAACGAGTCTAACGTTTTGCATGTGGGGCGTGAGGAGACACGGAGACAGCTACAGTAAAGCTGAAAATGAGCACTGAAACTATTTGCTCTTTACTTTTTACGATGGCCCGTTATATTGCAACAGCATCAAACTCACTGGATTTGGCTTTTTACTCTTCTTTCTCCAACTTTTTTTTGCGATTTTCCGCTCTTTAAATGTCGTCCAATGTCCTCTCTTTCTCTCCTTTATTTTTTCGTACCTAATTCTTTTCCGTGAGTTGGGTTGATGTTGATATAAGCCATGGCAAAAAAAAGTAGTGACTTAAACTTACAAGGGTTTTAGTGAAGCATGTACTGTGTGTTATGTCTTATGTACATAACACATCACTTCCATATGCAGGTTGATGACAGTTTGATGGTTTTCTCACAGCAAGGACAATTTTTTCCTTTCATGACAGAATGAAATGTGTGGTTAAAAAACTATGTTCATTTTGTGCCCCTCTTTTCACTGTCCCATTCTATATTCACATCTCAAAAAAATCTATGACATATACTCCTATACGAACTATATTAGGAAACGCCAAGCTTAATTCAGCTTCACTCAGGAGCATAAAGCCTCATAATATATAACAGCAACAGCTCCTGCAAACATGGAGCGTTCGACGTGGTATTACCACCTTGTATTTTTTATTTGTCTTCTTCTAGCCTCATATGTACAGCCCGAGAACAGCTTTCATTTGCAGATTACATCAGAAAGTAATCTCGTCAGGGAAGTAAAAAAAACTTTTGGAAATGTTCCATTATATAACGTGCATTAAAAGGTAAGTTCCTTTCTTCCTTTCCCGTGATTTTCTTCTACTTCCTACTTCCTACTTTCTACCTTTCAACTGGGATTGTGTACCGTACCGTGTGTTACCAAGTACGTACGTAACGTGTGTGATGTACGTGTATGTAACGTGTGTATATGTCTATCTCACAGTTGAGGTTAGAGTCCAAAAAGTCAAAATCAACTATGAAGGTGTTGGTGTCAAAATTCTGGAGCTCGTAATCTGTTTCGTGAATGAAGCCTCGTTTTTCTCCTCTTTACTTATGGCTTTCATATGATGTTCCAAAATTGTGTGCACTTTTTTGTTTCTGTTAACATGGATGACGGAAAGCTAACTGAACAACTAACATCAAACATGCTGTACTTGCGTAGAATATTATTTGTTTGTACGCACCGCAGCAACCAACCATTCTAACCTACGTATAAATTTTGTGGATGATGTAGGCAGGAAAAGCGCGAACAGTTTTATATTCTCCTTTTTACATCCCTCAATCCGAAGTTAGCCCGAATTTACAGACTATAAAGTGCTGAAGATGACATATCTCTCTTTTACACAGAGGTAATCAAACTTTCAGCTCCATATTCATCCTTAAGTTCAAGCGTAGCTCGGGTAAGTTCACAAGGTACGCAGGTACTTCTATTTTTACCTTCTATCCAATGAACCGACCCAACATTCGTTCATTTTCATTAGTTAGTTTTTCTGTTTGATGGCCGAATTAGTTATTCGACTTCGTATATTACTGTACTTTTACTTTTCTGAACTGTAATAAATATAGAAAATGCAATAATTTAAGACATTCTATAGATGCCAAAGTCAACAGAGGTCAGAACTATAAACGTTAATTTCCTCCAACAACAAAATAATATTTGTATTCCTTAGTTTTTTCGCCGATACTACCAGGAAATTTCTTAGAAGCTTTATAAACTCCATCCAATTAATTTTGCAATTAATTTGCAACTCACATATTACAACAAAGATACGAAGAAGGAGAAATTGTATTTTCGAATGTATTGTCTATATACCCATACTGACGAACGACCCGAGTATAAAAATATAAATCATAACAACATTTATGGCTTCATTAGGATGTTCCGTTACGATTTCCTCAGACCTTTTCTACAAATAATTCATCTGAATTAGCCAACAACCATAAATCTCTCTCGATTATCCACAAGCGATATAAGAACTAGGTTAAAAGGTTCCAAGACCCTACTCAGAATTCTAAGCAGACATGTCTCACACTCGTTCCGATCCAAAATATTTATCAACTTTTAATTGGTCTCTCTAGGTCTGATTAGTACTCCAGTCCTGTTATTAGAAAATCATAAGGTATCTGCAAAAGTTAACTACGAAATTCTATTATTTAAAAGATTGGAGACGATTTTCCTCCACATGTGTGTGGACGATAGTGTGACTTTATCTGAGACCCTCGTTTCCTATGCCCTTCATCAAATGAATTACGAGCGGAAGTAGTACACTGCAGTTCATGCACGAATGCTTATATTTTTCCCGTGGCGGTGGCACTCTTTCCCAGAGAAACAATAGATCTAACATTTTATGCTACCATTGACATTATGGAAATCCAAAGTTGCTTGAGTCGAACATGGAACTATGTGTATATACTGTGTTGCAAACATTAACACAGCTGAATAAGGCAGCGCGAGTCTGTGTGTGGAAAGGAGTTAATAATACTGAGAGCATATTTGAGAAGCCACCTTTAACCATCACGCACACCTGCACCGGTCTAGTGTCCATAGATATACATATCTTTTTATCTTGTTTGTATACCAAATGTGAACTTTCTCCGATGTTTCATGTGTATTTATCACTCTACTTCCAAGAAGTCCTTTTCTTGCCCTTATGCACATAGATAATAAGATATGAACCATCTGCCTCTAACAGTTTACCAAGAAGAAAGAGAGAAAAAGGAGAGAAAGAGAACAGCAGGGTCCGTTTAGCAACCAACCAAACCACTTTAGGATATGTGCATGCAATTCTTGTGTGATATTCTTCGTCTTATTTCGTATGTAATTCAACAACACACACACACATGCATATAACTCTTGCTTTGGCACCTTCTGCTCTTGAAGTTGTAAAATGTACATCCTCCATTTTTCCTTCCCAACTCAAATGTGTGCTATTTTTCAAGAGATTAGTCGCCACAAGTTTCGATTCCTCTTCTACCCATTATGAACTGTATTGTTCTTAGCTTGGGTTTGGTTGGTCCATGTGTGAATGTGAAACAAAGTGAAAACAAGAAGAGGATAAAGCTTGGCACGTTATATAAGAGGAGATGAGAGTGGTAGTTGAGTTTTTGGAGGTGCTACTACTACTACTACCTATCTTCCTATCTTCACTCTTTCTCTTAGGTTGGTGGAGAGTAGTTGTAGTAAAGTAAGTACTAGAGTTATGTGGTGACAGTGCTCCCTATGCAGACATTAACTCAGCGGGGTGTGGTCATTTAAAACATTGCTTCTGTTGAATTATTCACTTGAATGGAAATGCATCTCTCTTTCTTTCCATTCCCACTTCCCCACTATCTCACTCTCCTGTTTCCCATTTCCTTCCACGTTTCTCTTTACTCTGTTCCTTTGAATGTGTGAGGAGGACGTATACTTGCGTAATATATTATGCATATTATTATACTATATATATACATATATTATATAAATATGTATGTACATGTGTTATATAGGTACATGATCTACATTTTGATATACACACTTCGGCTTTTCTTTGTTTACCACCGCATCAATTTTGTTCATTTATATATGATACAATGTAGAATGTTCGGGTGGCATACATATCTTATGGAGTCGTTTAAGTAGGTTCTCTCATTTTGCTAGTGTGCCAGTGCATATTTAACGATACACTTTCTCTACCACTTGGGTGTACAATGAGACACACTGGTCATGAATCATTAAGGATTCATTTTCCAACCTAAATAGCAAAAGAGTTGTAGCTGAAGTCGAGCGTGTGAAATATTGAATTCATTTAGTGCATAACAAATGCAGCATCTACATTTACCGACATGAAATAGAATTACGCAAGATCTCTCGTTCACATATCCAGTTTTGCTACTAGAGAGTTCCTATCAAGAGTCATCTCTGTGGAGTATTGCGAGTAACCTTTCCAAACACCAAAATAGTGCCGTCTCTCTCTCTCCCTCTCCCTCCATGTGCCTTTCATTTGGCAAGGTTCTTTTAAGACCATTTTCAGTTTTAAGTTTTACCATTTAGTGTAGCTTGCTCGTCCCAGTCATAAATTTAACTACGGGGATAGGATGTACATAGGTACTGTGCAAATAAGATACCTAAGTGAGCTGAAGTTAACCTAACGTCGTCGTTCTTAATGTGAGTTTGGGCTAAAAGTAAGTACCTGAAGTAAGGCAAGGGTGCGAGTGAGAGGAAGACTATATATACAGTATCAAATGTGTATGCATGCCATCTCCACGCCACGCCACATTTCTCTATCTTTCTCTCTCCAACCCTCCACGAAACTACCATCAGTTTCAGAATAATTTCCACTGAGAAAATGCGAAAAGATGAGAGAGTAAGTGCAGAACGCATTATGCTACAAAATACTGGAGCACTCAAGGACCTCCCGTGCATTTTGAATTCGGTGGGGCTCATCAAATATGCTTCTATTATTTCAACAGCCGTAACACTAACGTTAGGTATGATTAGCGCCCAATGTGGGCCAAAGTATCATAACATAACAAAAACTGGGGTCTTCAAGTACTCCGAGTACCAAAAACTATAATGTGTAACGAGCTCTCTCTCTCTCTCTCTCTTTACCATTACAACTGATACAGAGAAAAATTGGCGGAGGGGTCATGATTAGTAGAGTGGTGGGTTGTAGTCTATCAATTACCATGTTGAAATGAAGGGATGATAAAATGGCATGAAGCACTTTTTTAATGGATCGCTATCAAACTAAACACAGCAACGATACTATTCGTGTTCTTAAATGTTATATATACATACAATTTATATATATTTCAGTCTGAAAACTGGTAATGCACATTCTCTTCTTTTATATTTAGCCACAGAATTCACTGCCAACGCCAGTATACCTACCATTTCCCTGTAGAAGACGTATTTTCCACGGTAAGTATAGGTTGAGCACAGTCTGGTAATGCACACATTCTCTTCTTTTATATTTAGCCACAGAATTCACTGCCAACGCCAGTATACCTACCATTTCCCTGTAGAAGACGTATTTTCCACGGTAAGTATAGGTTGAGCACAGCAAATAAATAACTTGTACATTGACAAGCATCTCCTAAAGCCACTCCATTTCAACATGTCAAAGTAAATAGAAAATATGATGCTCAACCAAAGAAAAGTAAATGGATTTAGTCACGCTTTTCCAACTTCCAGAGGCCATAATACACATTGGTGGTTGCCTCATGGCTTATATTCTCTTATTTGAAAAATGTACAGTCGAGTTATGTTAGTTGAATGGTGTGTGGTGTCCTAGCTTTCCGCAATTTGAATGTCATTTGTAGGTAAAAAGATCTGCGCTGTAAATAGTTTTATTTGTTGCAGGGCCGCACTATATACTTGCGAACAGGGAACAGCATCAACTATCCTGAAATAATTTTCACATATTCATGTTTCATATGCCTTTCTGCTCTGTACAATAATGTTATACATGTTCATTCACATTATAATAAATATAATTCACCATTTAAAACGACATCATAGCACCTACATCCACGTGTGTTCTACTTACTTATTTCTATTCAAAACTTTAAGGCAAAGGATGCCTTTAAAAACCTTCAAGTTTGATTAATGTAATCCATGAAAACTTGTCGTAAGTTACAAGGATCAGTATTATATGTTAAATCGGCAAGCCTTGTAACTTCTCGAGTTCTTAAGCAGAAAGGGAGCTTTGTGCATGGTGTGACACGTATGCGGAAGTCTATTTTAAATTACATATTGGCAACCTGAAAAAAGTGAAAATAATTGGGATATGCAAAAGCAACAACGTAACTCATGCAATTTACAAGGATTTGAGAGACGTAAATGCAGATACGATGTGCTGCTATTCCAATCATCATTGACTGAAAGCGTGTACCAAAAAAGACTCCCACTGCTGCTGAAACCACCCACATATACTTATATTTACGTCGCTGTGAGTACTAACTCACACGACCTCAATCATTCTCTCAGTACTTCTTGATTTTCTCTTTTGATTTTGACTTTCACTCAAAGTTCACTTTTTCCCTTCTTTCACGAAATTCAGTCAGTGGTACCAAAAGTAATACATCACGACTCAAGAGACATCGTCAGACACGTACAAAGAGTAGAGCAAAGATATATATATATATATAAACTGGTCTAGATTCCCATCTCATACGTATTCAACCCAACTAACATGACACAACACTCTATTGAAAGACGAAGGGAGAAAGAGAAAAAGGTTGTGGAGGAAAGTAGGACGACTCGATCAGACCACCACCAACAAGAACAACAAGGACCAAAAAGTGGTAGCAGAGAAGTAGGCAAAAGAAAAGACTCATTCTTTCTCTTTCAGCTTACTTCACCAGGCATATCAATTCGCTGAACTTGCTTGTGAAGCAATGTTGCATCAAGAAACTTGTAAGCAAAACCAAGGAGCAGAAGCTTGCTGAACAGTAACAAATCTACATGGATGCTGTGTGTGCATATAATCAAGCATACCCACTGACACCATATCTTCCCTCTTTAAACTTCTTTGTGTGAGCGAGCGTATACTTTCTCAATATAACCCAACCCACATGCTGACTTTTTGGAGCATTAAAATGTGGCAGTGACAAACTTGAAAATGGAAAGAAGGCATGTTTAACGGGCCGATGATGCATACATCAATCCCACAAGCAACTACCATATATGCACCTTTTGAACATATATGAATTTATGGTAAAAGGACAGAAATCTTACTCGCCAAACCTCATCATTGAAGCGAAATGTCTTTGATCTCTCCAAAATAATGATGTCAGTCAGTGTCAGGCAAACCCTTCCTTGCTTACTTGTGAATAATGTGGCAGAGTGAGTAAGAACTCCTTCCAATAATGGCAATCATAATGATAATGATAGTGTTAACGGCATGTATAATCATATTATAATTTTCTGCTTGACAATGAATCCATATATACTATATCTAACTTATGAAATTTAAAGAATATACTTATCAGAGAAGAGGAAGGAGATCATTACTCCGAAACCATATTGTTACTCAAGTGCTCAAGAAAGACTGACTCAAGCTGAATCATTCATATTGATGTTATCATTGTGCAACTGTAGCCTGCTGCACACTTGCATTGCAAACAGAAAGATTATATTTATATAGATAGATAGCTTCTAGCTTCTTTGAGGACTGTCATGTATGTATGAATGAAACCTTGTGGTTGTAAGGGTTACGTAACCATAATATAATATATAAAGAATTACAGCGTCCTTGTTATTTTGTACCGAACTTCCTTCTCTACAAACATTTGTTTTTACAGGAGTATTTCCGAAACGAATACATACAAGTCCTTTCTCCTGTTCCTCTAGTCAAGTCTCCACTCCGAAGTGTGCTACTGATTGGTCGCCCATTCAACCAAGGAGAGCATCAACATTGTTCCTCGTTTCGCTTGGACTCTCTTCCAAATTTACCACAAATTCGATTACGTTGACAGACTGACGGAACAAGAAAAAGTAGAAGTGTGGTAATAAAGATGTGATCCTTTTGCTTTGAAAGTAGCATGTAACATAATATGGATGACTACAGAAAATTTAGATCGTTTCATAGCATGCAATCCATTTTCCCAAGGGATGGTGGACTAGAAAATGCTGAGACGGGAGAAGTTTTTAGCTTACTTTTCTCTCTCTCTCAGAAAACTTATATACAAAAATATATGTTTACATATGCATTTATACCAAAGGTTTTACTTTGTGACTTGAGCCACAAGTAGTATAAAACACAGTGACCAGTTAGTTAGTATATAGATATATAGATATATAGGCTGTGTTCTTAGTGGAGTTAGTTTTTAAGCTTTCTTTCTCAACTTCTATTTCTACGTGTCTGCGTAGACTTCCTACCTCAATGAGGTTCAAAGGGACTATATAAAAAAGTGTCCACTTAAAAGATTTTGATAAATCTTAATCCTTCTATCTTGCCATTTGCCTATATATTTTTCAGATTATCAAGTGATATAGTTCAATCACCCATTCAAGTTGAAGTCAAGTCCAACTTATTTTCTTCCAAAGAATCACTGACTACGCTCCTTTTTATATAAACTACTGCAGTGTAGGCTACAATTATTTGGGAGAAAAGAAATGGCAAGAGAAAGTTACCATTTCCCACTTGACGACTAATTTTACTTCTTTTCCTACTAAAAGTTACATGTAGAATGGAATGTGTGGTGAGAAGTGGTGATGCAGAGAAGAATAATGCGGAGCTGGAGAGAAGAGAAGTGATAAATTCGCATTTTGTCCTTTGTTTGGACTATATTTTTTCAGGTTAACGTGTGTAGCATATATATTGTATGTAGACCAGTTGAAATTTTTTATAGCAAAAAGTTCTCTGCCTTTAGATTACATATAGGCCCATAAGTGTGGACTTAGAAAAGCATTTGCTTGCAGTTTTTAGAAGTCCACGATTGGAAAAGCAAAAGCCCAAAAGTTGACTTACCAACGATGGTCAAGTTGACTCGAATGTTCCGAGTTGGGGAATTCTTGAAGTCCACTCGACATCGGTAAACTCCTTCATCTCTCAGTTCTAAATTTTGTATTGAGAGATGGGCCGGATCAAACACAGCTTGAAAGAAGAGTCGATTCTCTAGTGACCATGTTTTGGCATCTGCTGGCGATTTGTCACGAACATCGTATCTGAAAATGAAGGGCACACAATAGAGTATAAATCAACTGTCCTGCATATTTGTCAACTTCAATCTAAACTATATTTTATTCTAGATGTTCATGTATTAACGAGAAACTGCTATGTGCATGTTACATAACTATATGGATATTAATTTTAATTAGCATCATTCAACGACAATGTTATCCGTCAAGTTTGAATAACATCCCAAGGCCCAACGTCAGATTCACAAGAATCTCCACATTATTACATTAAATGACTGCTATATGCTATATGCTCCTCAGTCTCAGCTTACTCCAAAAGTAGATAACAACTTTCACAAACAAATGGAAGAGTTTGAACTGAACTGATAGAATAGTTTTCGTCGTATAACGTAGTGCCCAGCCATTGTTAAATTAAGTTCGCTTCCCGATGCGATGGTTGATATACGATATTTAGTTCAGTGTTCAGTTGCTACAATCTCATTCAAATGCAGGTGATTTATTTTTAAATTTGTGTTCTAACTCTTCGCATCGTTGCATCGCAAAATTTCCTTGAAATATTTTATCATCCTTTTAGCGTGTAGCATTGTCCGTGTAAAATTATTCATTCCTTTGCTACTCATCGTATATATAGTATTTCACTGTAAGTAAAATCCAAGTAAAATCGTTATGAAATTTCGAGTTACACAAGCTCCAACACTTTCTCCTGCTTCTTGTTCATATAACTAACCAAGTAAAATTTTATTTGTCGAAATTACTTTCAGTTGTAAAAAAGTATGCCGCCAGGATTTATTACGTGAACATAATGGAGTGTACGATATGATATTCTCTTAACAAACTCGTGCATGTTGAGAACAATGAGGTTCACTAACACAGTTGGAACTTTAATAAAAACATCAACAATGATTATAACTTATGAATAAACTTCACCAAAAACTTCCAATTACTTTCACTCCTTTCTTCTTCCTAAAAATATGTGTTTCCTTCTGATTATCTGAAGCTTCACACCCGAGTAGTTTTCTAAAACTTCCCTTGGATTCACATGAATAACTCAGAAGTTGGAAGTTGGAGAAGAAGAACGAATCAGAAATATTTATACATGGAGATATATATATATATATGTATAATACAAATGAGAGCAAGGGACATGGCCATAATAATTAATACCTAAGTACATTTTTAACTGACATCTTTAAAACTTTCATAAAGCTTTTGACAATACACATGCTATGCAAAAAGGAGAAAATAAGCTTCATTGAGAGCTCTATATATATACAGCTACAAGCTCTACATATATACAGTCTAGGCTAAATATAGTTTTTAGCATTAAAAATTCTTAAAATGTGGATTGTATTTTCATTCTTTCCAAACTCACAAGATAGATTTAAAGATGGAAGCTCCAACAAGAACAGAACAAGTCATGGAAATATTTACACGGTATTGTGTACCATTGTGCTGTTACGGCACAAATCACACATCTCAGACTTTGTCAAATAAAAATAATATTCTAGTCGCACATCTTTAATTCATGTTTTCTAGCCCTCCAGCGCAATTTTTTCTTCTTTCTATGAACTTTTCCCCCGTAAGTTGTAAGTAGCTAACGAACGAAATACGCAATGGTGATGGTGGGGTGGTAGAATAGGTACATAAAATATACGATGATTTAGTTTAAACTACCTAGGTACTATATAAGTGTAACGCCATCTCTGAACATTGTGTTATGATGAGATAATCCATCCAGCTCTTTGGAAAAATGTTTTATTCCATGAGAGTAAAATATTGGAATACGTTTTATGCCTTGAGACACACACATATATATTTGTGTTTGACCAAGACCAATACTTTACATCACCATCCATTCCCAGCGTAAACTGCATGTTTGATAGAATCATAAAGACTTTTAGCGGAGGAGTATGGTGACTGAACTCTTGAGTCGTAAACAAGAATACATTGTATATTGTTGTGATCAAAAATTTTATATTCGCTTTTACAACTCAAAAATTCTAAAAAAAATAACTGTCCAGAGAGATTTCATTGGTCAGTTTCAAACATTGTAAAAAAGAAAGTTGGTGGAATAACTCGAGTTATATATATATATATTTCCCGAGCGAGTCTGGGCACTTTAGAAAGTGAATGTAGATGGATACAGCGTCATAAAAACGACGACAAACCAAACATACAGAGGGACACAAGGGATTCATGCTTACGCTTTGAGCACATTTTCGTTGAATCACAAAGCGAATTCTTGTCATTCATTCATACATAATATACATAAATATAAAGCGGAAACGTGTGGGAAGAAGTGAAAGGAAGTAAGTTCTAAATAAGAATGGGGATTCCGCCGAGATTCTCTACTTTACTAGCGGATCTTCCAGTCACCATATTATATTATTGTGTATTGCTATATATATATATATATATTCATGTATTGCTCTCAACAATGTGGTTGAACGTCTCTAGAATGAACATCAACAGCTCGTTTTGTGGTGCAATGCAATGTTACTAGCTTTCTTCTTCACCAATAAATCTCTTTGCTGCGATATTGTGTGTATTGTTGATATGAAACTCTCTGTTTTTCTATTGGATTAGAGGAAGCTCACTATATACTTAACAGAGTGAGAAGCTATATAGGAAAAGCAGTCATATATATATACACACTCAAAAACATTATGTTTCGTTCCGTGCACAATCTCCGCGAGTCACTCAGTGTCGAGGGAAAGGCATTTGAGTGAAAATTTATTGCAAAATCAATATTTACAGGAGTTTTCGTGTATTCTTAAGAGATTTTTTGGTGAGAGACGGGGAACCGGTGTGTTGTTAAACTGCTGCCGGTGTGCTTCATATTATATATATGGTAGTGTATGTTGACAAAAAGATTATGTAATCCATTCAACAAATTTTATAGATGTGCATTTGCTGGACTGTTATTTTCAAGGCCATTTGGATCTGTTTTTGTCAATATCAAAATGTGAATGAATAACATGATCTTAATTAAATTTACTAAAGCTCAACGTATTTTAGAAAATGCTTTTGTATATTATAAAACACGACTGCATGACCTTATATATATGGTAGTGTATGTTGACAAAAAGATTATGTAATCCATTCAACAAATTTTATAGATGTGTATTTGCTGGACTGTTATTTTCAAGGCCATTTGGATCTGTTTTTGTCAATATCAAAATGTGAATGAATAACATGATCTTAATTAAATTTACTAAAGCTTATCATATTTTAGAAAATGATATTCTGTATTATAGAACACGACTACATGACATACCAGAGCTACCAAACAGTTTTAGCAGGAGCCCTGAAACTTTTTTACAGCTCAAATGTCAAAGATGTGCTTTCTAACAAAACACGCCCATTTTGTGTATGTAAAACTCAAAGGTAAATTGATATATAATGAAACTAGCAAACTTCCATTTTATACTCGTCTGATGGTGCCGTAAAACTCGAAATCTGAGCGGTTTTACACAATTCAGGTGCAGCACGTGAAACAGGGGATATAAAACATGTGCCTTCTTAAATTTCAGGGCAGGTAAAAAATCAAAAGTGAAATTGAGATAAAAGGACTTCTACTGTTATAAAGGCTGTGGAATCAGTCCTAACACGCCATTTCTAAGTATTTTCGTGCCTTTGTCCTAGTCCTATCGTACGTTTATATTATAAAATAGTTTAAATGGATTATACATACGAACCATATCATATCTGATATTTTTAAGTGACTATACAATAAGACGGTATAAGTTACACGAACGGCAGCACTCATTTTTTCACAAAAAATAAAATAAAATACGACTTGATTTGCCTCAGGACGTCGCTTCATTGCTTTCTCTTATACTTATAGAACGGCTGCTGCCTTTTGCTCTGGTTATATCTTATATCAAACGTAACGTAATGTCGGAATAAGTTAGATGTGCCTAACTGTGTCAAGCTAGGGATACTTGTGACTACCCAATCTTTTGTTGAGTTACTACATCCAGTTATTCTCATGAAAGAGCAATAAAAAGGTTGTAATATTTTATGGCTTTGTTTCTCCTAGCCCAGATTCTTTAAAACGAACAGCTGAGCACCATATACCATATACCCTTGCCATTTCTTACTTTCTCTCTCGTTTCTACATTTTATATCTAGACATTCTTCAAGTGACGATAGGAAAAGGGATGACCTATATATTTCCTGTTTCTCTCTCCTTGACTGCCTGCACTGCCTGAAGAAAGGAATAAAATGCTTTCAGCAAGAATATTAGTAAAAAATGTGAAAGTCTACGAAAGCAGTTTTTTTTCTTCAAAGCTTTGATATTATACATGAGCTTCTTTATGTATGTGTTGTTAATGGATCTGGCCTGGCTATATAAATTTTTGTGAAATCTGTCCGCGCTACGTAAAAATCACATCATTTTAGTGTCTTGAAGACAAACTATAAAAAAAGGCTGAAGGATGGCATGAAATGAATGGTAAGGTTGCCATTTCCCATTTGAATATCGACATTAGATCGAAAAGTGAAGCACTTAGAAATATTGGATCGTAGATCAGTTCAAATGGATCCTTTTAGAAATAGGCTGCTTCAGCATAATTATTCATATTTCATACCCTCTCATAATGTCCTTATTTCAACCGGTTGCGGCTTAAAATGCAGATAGCAATCGAGCTTCTCACAAAAACAAGCGAAATTCGTTTTTGGCTCAACATTTATAGCTGTCATACATGTTTTGAAATACCATGCAAAATCACTCCCCAGTTTAATATACCGTTTCACATTTACCTAATAAATGATCCAAAAGCACGTATTCATTAGATTGTAATGGGATCTAGCTAGTTTATAATCATTGTTATCATATATATTGTATATCCTATACAAGTGCACTATACACTTATAAACGAAATAAATAGAGCGGTATTTTGTGGTGTAAGACATAATAGAGACTCGTAAAATACTCAATAAATTTTTTTCTACTAGCCCCAAAAGCGATGTTTAGACGGGATATTATCATCAAATGTGCCATATTATGTACATGACCTTAAAGGGTACATAATAACCCAGCCTTTTGTTTTCTTCTTGAGACCGTAAGTGCACTTTCAAAACGTATTCATTTAAATTCATACTCTAAATTCTCAAGGTTTCTTGCTTCATCCGGCTTATGTCAATATTCCAAGTAAAGATACTAAACAGACATCTGTTTTCGTAGAGGATACATTCACATGGTCGTGATTACAGGCCCTTTAGATACAAAGCTATTCTTTTTGTATTAAGTCCTACTTTGAAAACCCACTGCCTGGGAAAAAATAACATGGGCAAAATGTAAATTTTCTGCACTTAAACATCTCTCTTTTCCCCATCAAACGTGGGACGTGAAAGTTTCCTCATCCCGCCTTGCATTACATAACATATACTGCATCTCTGGCAAGTGTTACTTTGCTTGCTCTCTCCTTTTTTCTTAGAGGTGAATGCATAATGATAATGATTGTTCAAAGAGATACATGATAGCATACCATTGTAGCTTACCTTCAAGTGTAGCCATACAAAAAAATCGAATAAATGACTGGGAGCGCTATATGAGGGAAAGGATGCCTTGTTATATACAATATATAGCCAGTGAGGAAAAAGTGCAACGTCTAGATGAAATGAGTACCTTTATTTTTGTGGCTAGCTACTATATATTTACCCCTTCCATCTTGCAATTTGAGGGAATGCACATGCACAGTATTGGTTCTCCAATGCCATCATTGGTGTTCCAGAACGTGCCCACTCGCTCGTTCGTTCAATTGCTCATTAATGTTTTAAGATAATGAGATATCGGT
>JAANSM010001141.1:0-20533 GCA_036850725.1 Orchesella villosa | reverse complement strand
AGTCACTTTGACGGTTTACCTGGTCAGAGTAGCAAGGAAAATGAAAATCGTAGTATTTCTATTCGCTGCCTTGGCTGTAGCCTCGGCCATCGAGAGCGTAAGTCTATCTAATTCAATACCATTTTTTTTAGCTTCGAATAGGATTTAAATTTATGAATATTAATAACATTTCTTTTAAAAACTTTCAGGAGGGTATTGTTCCCAAGGAAGACCCCGATTTCGTTCATAAGCTGGCGAAATGGTTCCAATTTAACATTCCATTATTTGCTCCAATTCGTACTACTGCCAGACCAGCAACAGTGAAACCAGCAGCGCCAGCACCAAAGCCAGCGCCTGCCCCGGCACCTAAACCAGCGCCAGCACCGGCACCTAAACCAGCGCCAGCACCGGCTCCTGCACCAGCTCCAGCTAAACCGCCAGCACCTGCACCTGCTCCAGCTCCAGCTCCAGCACCTGCACCAGCTCCAGCACCTGCACCAGCTCCTGCACCTGCACCAGCTCCTGCACCAGCACCAGCTCCAGCACCTGCAGAGGCTCCAGCACCAGCTCCAAGTGCCGATCCAGTCAGCCTTGTTAATCAACTCTACCAAATTGAATCTTTGAAGCCATTGCTTCCTCCAATGTCTGACATCTTAAACCCAGACACCAGCAAGCCAGATCCAATGCAAACTCCAATTGGAGAGATTCAAGATCCCTTCATCCAAAACTTGCTCAAGACCATCATCGCTTTCATGCAATTCAAAGGGTGATGTGAACATGGATGATCCAATTGAATTCAAGGCTGATGGTACTGCACCACAATAAGTTTCATGATATACCGATACCGACACAATCATACGTCTCCCGTTGTCCATTGCCACTACTCTTTTTTATAGTTGACTTTGTTGCATTGTATTTTAAATAAAACTTGACTGGGATTTGCTAAACATTGGTTTTGTATTCTTTTTTAATTTTAACATATATAACTTCCAATTCAAGTTCAATGAATCTGCTTGAAATTTTCAACTTTTCACCAATGCATATTAATAACATTCGGCGTTAAACTACACATCTATTATGTATCTTAGTCTTTCAAATGACATCAAACTGGAGAACACGGAGCAGTTTTATTGTCAGTTGGTAAATATTCATGCCTTTCTATTAAATCATTCAATAACACAAAATATCAAACAGACATTATTATACGTTCTTATTGGGCCGACGGTCGGAAGCTCAAGGTAACCCACTTTATTTTTACTGATTTCATATGCAAGTGCTCCGTCTCATTTCAAATAATTGGTTTACAATAAGATTTAATTTAGATAAATATGAAAATTGATAATATATTTCCCTGTTCCCTATTACATATTCACATGTACAGACATAGGTTCCCAACATTCTAACTGAAACTGAATTGAATCATGTACAAAAGTCAAAAGTAAATCATCTCATCCTCAGTGTTTGTATATTCTGTACCTATTTGGGTCTGCTCTACATCTTCAATCCACCAGCATCACATACAATATCCATCTGCACTCGTCTCGTTCTCATTTTCTCATACGACAAACCCAAACCATTAAAAGTTGGATATTTCTGGAGAAAATTTGTCCTCATTAGTAATCCTAATGCTAATATAAGTAATTGCTCTGCATCGCATAAGAATTATTCCCATAGTCAATATATTTATTAGTCGGCGTCATGATTTTTATGTTGCACTCTGCACTCTTATCTTTTGGACACAGCTATATATATGTCTTGGAGTCTTCTTGAGCACATTCATTTTCGTACAGTTACATTTATATTTTTAATGTATGTATGTACTTTTCCATTCTGTTTAAGTTTTGCCTTTATAATATCTTAAAAACATATCTACATTAACTAACTATCAGGAGGATCAAGCACGCAGCAAGTTTTTGTCTGCATGAACCGACTTAAACTACTCCAAGACACCATCCAATCTATTGACCATTGATAAAGCAATAATAATTTCTTGAGAATGGTCGATACGTAGTCTATTTTAGCGTGCAGGAAAACCATATATTTTTGGATGAATGCACTCGTCACTCCTCACTCGCCACATGAAATTCATTGTAATAAACAGAATCTCTCTATCCATCAGCTCGTGTGCTTAGTATTGTTTACATTACGCCTCCTCTTCTTCGTCGTCTGTCGAAGTTACTGTCTAATTGCCTAATTATATGATACGCTAATTATTGCTTGCTGATCTCAACAACAGAGACAAGTATTTCCCTATCGGCTTTGTAAACCTGCTATTGATTTTGGTTTTGGATTTCCACTAAATTCCACACTAGCATTCTAAACGAATAATACAGTAATAGGAATACATTTTCCACATATTTGGTTTGACACTACGTTTTAAGAACCTGTTATGTAAATGCGGAAAAAATAATAATAACTCCCGTTGTTGTTATCCTAAATTTTGTTTGAGTGGCGACTTGCCACATTTCCAATCAGGCTGTGGAGCAGAACTGACATGGATATGTGTTTTTGCGCTTTGTGAAGTTTCTTCCCAGCCAAGCAAACCCTGCTTTTAAAGTAGAGCAAAAGTTTTTTATGTTGGAAGTGGGTAGCAAAAGAGAAGAGAAGAAGCTAATAGACAAGGCGAGGTAGGCTGGAACTAACGTAAAAAGATTGCGATCGCAATCCAAGACTGAAAATTATTGTGTAGAAAACGACTTTAGAAAAGAAAGGTTGAACGCCGTTGCTTAAAATTAAGTATTAACAAATATTTTGAAAGTATTGTAGGTATTTTGGTGCTGATTGTGTAAGTGTTGTAATATCTGAAAATTATAAGCAACGTTTAAGCTTATCAAAGCAACTTCTCTTTAAGTAATCTCCTCCCCCACCCAGCAAAATGGACACCGATCCCGTTCTTGAGGATGTTATGAGACAGCTAGGTAAAATTATATTGAAAAGTTGTACATAAAATTTTCAATTTCATAAGTAATTACACATATATAACTGACAATTATAACATTTCTCTGCAGGAGACTTTGGTCCTTATCAACTGAGACAACATTTGCTCCACGTGTTAACCTCTTTTCTAGCTGGTATTCACATGCTCTCCCTCCATTTCGTGGCCCCAACTCCAGAACATAGGTGAAAATTCCTTCGTTGAATTCACACAAGTCATACAATTTACAATGCGGTTTCAGTCTAATTTTACTAACTGAATTACACTAACGTTAAAGGTGTTACATTGAACAAGTGGATTCAGGAGGAGAGAGCTTAGATTCCTTACACAAATACATTCCATTAGATTCCAATGGCCAACTTGACGCTTGTTTGAAATACGATGGAATTGGAGCAAACCACACTGTCGTCTCTTGTGATGGCCACTATTTCTATAACACAACTTACTACACCAGTTCCAGAGTAATTGATGTGAGTTAATTGAAGCGAGCTAGCCTAACTTAAGCAAATTATATTAATAAAATAATTTATATTTTATTTTCAGTGGGATCTTGTTTGTGATCGGCGCTGGATGAGGGCGTTACTTCAATCCGTTTATATGTTTGGGGTTGGATTAGGCGCATACATTCTTGGATCAATGGCTGACACGTAATTTACGGCTATCAACAGAAAGTATCTTAAATTTATTTATAATTAAAATTTTTAAATTTTGATATTCTTTTTGTTGGCGTTTAGCATGGGCAGAAAACCAATCCTCTACTTGTCAGGAATCTTCCAACTAATCTTCGGCATAATCTGTGCGTTCATGCCATACTACAGTCTACTAGCAGTATCACTCTTCTTCTACGGCGCATTTGGCTCAGGTGGTGCGTATGTAACTGGGTTTGTCCTGTGTAAGTTCACAATTCGCACTTTACTATCAAATTATCACATCTCATTCATTATATATTACGGGTGTCTTGGCCTTTTACTTGCACAACGTTGACGTTGATAAAAAATGTTTACATTATATGGAAATTCCCTTTCGTGTGTTTACTGTTATTGCAATACATTTTCATGTTACAGCAATGGAATTAGTTGGGGCCAGCAAAAGAACAGTATGTGGAACAGCATTCAGCTTCACATTCGCTTTAGGTGTGATGTTATATACATATTTCCTTTCACGTGTGTTTACTGTTATTGCAATACATTTTCATGTTACAGCAATGGAATTAGTTGGGGCCAGCAAAAGAACAGTATGTGGAACAGCATTCAGCTTCACATTCGCTTTAGGTGTGATGTTGGTTGCTTTATGGGCTTTTTTGATCCCAAACTTCCAAGTATTACAAATTGTTTATGCAGCTCATTCCTTGCTTTTGATTGCGCATTGGTGGTAAGTTTCTTGACACTGGAATTGCGTCACAGTTTACAAAAATGATGATGAAAAAATGCTTTATTTTTTTTTGGTATTTTTAGTCTCGTCGACGAATCAATAAGATGGCTTTGGGGTCAAAATCGAAAACTGGAAGCCCTAGAAATCGCCGAGAAAGCTGTGCAAGTTAATGGGAAATATTTTGTTAATCATTATCAAGATGCTTTATCAGAAACACCTGAAGTAGCAACGAGCGCGGCTACTACCGACAAAGAAGAAGCTAAAGGGGGCATGTTGAACATGTTCCGGCACCCAAATTTACGTTATAGAGCTTTAAACGTGGCGTATAATTGGTTTGCAAATAGTTTAGTTTATTATGGGTTATCTTTTAACACTGGAACTTTACCTGGGAATCCGTTCTTCATATTCTTTTTGAATGGATTGGCTGAGCTCCCAGGCTATGCTATTGTTATTGGATTGGTGGACAAAACAGGGAGAAGATCTTTGTCATCCCTTTTGCTTTTTGTAGGAGGGTTTTCTTGCGTCGTCATTGCGTACATGTCGAAAGGTCTGGTCTGATTCTAATTGATTTAAATTATAAGGAATTATTGGTCTCAAAAGAAGTTGAGTTTACTTACTTAAAAAACCAAAAAAATACATAATTTTTCAATTTATTTTTCAGGCGCACTTGTAACAACGATAGCAATGATAGCAAAAATCGCTGTCTCCGGCTCATTCGCAATCATCTATAATTACACGGCCGAGTTGTTCCCAACAGTGGTTCGTAATTCAGCAGTGGGACTTTCATCAATTGCTGCAAGGACAAGTGGGATGCTTACTCCTCAGATTATATTGCTTGTAAATATTGACGTTTATTCACTTTCATCTTTATTTTATATAATTTAACTTTCAAGGTCATTTTATTCTCTTTGATTTCAGTTACATTGATATTGATTTAACCTACTTTCTTTTATAAAATTGATTGAATTCAGGATTCAATCGGAAAAGAACTTCCATCAGTGATTTTTGGGGTTGTGGCAATGCTTGCTGCATTCTTTGCCTTGTTTCTACCTGAAACATTAAATAAAGAAATGCCCCAAACATTGGAAGATGGAGAAAATTTTGGGAGAGGAGACACAGCTTTTCGAACCATGTGGCGGTTTATTACTCGCAGAAAGGATCCGGTGGATAGTATAACGAGACTAAGATAATTTGTGATATGATTGTGATTTAATGTATTCATATATATGTAATGCATATAAAATTGAGCGCATTTAGGAAATGAATCTCAGTTTATTAATATTACGCTAAAATGTGTTGTGAATTGTGATCTTATAATGGGAAAATATTGAATATATTATGCTAATATTTTTGATGGATCAACACGCCGATTTAAAAAAAAGAATACGTAGAAATTAAAATGATTAATTCCAGATAACTTCAATCGTCAAATTTTGATTTGTAGTTCATAATAATGTGATACAAGGTTTTTATAGAATGAATGAAAAGTTGGTAATTACAAGTATAAATCTCATCAGAAGGTCAAAAGAAGTAGGAATACGAATGTTTATTCAAAACCAGATGAAAATACTTCATAAACAAATGCAGGCATGCCTTGATGTACACGTATCTGTATCCTGAAATTGATATTTTGAATACCAAAGAAATTAATACCGTCGTCGAACTTCTCAAACACAGATTTACAACTAAAGCTTTCTTACATTTTTGTAATTTTACATAATATGCATACGTCACGCTTAAAACTTCTAATTCATTTCCTACTTCATTTCCGTCACTATCCTCACTTCACAAGAAACTTCAACAAACCAAGCATCATCTTAACGAAAATCTTTATTGTCAATGACAATTGTGTACATCTGGCTTCTCCCATTGACATTTTCCATAATATTCCATTGCGTAATCTCCGTTTCTTGTCTGAATTGAATCCCTTAGAGGAATATAGTGTGCGTTTTCCAAACGAGAATATTAATAAATCAATGAAGACTCCCTTCTTTATTGCTTTTTAATAAGGTGAACGTATATCCACGATCCACCCTTTACTACACACTCACAGAGGTCGTCTAAGTTATAATCGTAATCATAAGCCATTATCCTAAATGGGTGTATTTACCACACCAAACCACCAGCCGGTCACAACATAAAGGGAAATGAGCATTTTTTATAAGTGTGAAAAGGACGAAAAAAATCCCCTAGTACAAAATATAAAATGCGTATAAGGGTGTTTCATTTCAAAATACTCTTCTCGTTTCTTTCTCCTCTGCTCATTCATTCCATTCAGAGTTTCTACGTATTGCTTATTCAACCCCTTCCCCTTTATTATGACAGCTATGACAATTACACTTTACCATTCATATTCGTCCTTCCCTTCTTTCATATTCTCCTTTTATCTCTGCTCATTGTTAGCAAAAAAATGCGTAATTCCTATGAAAATTCTTGGTTGTACACACACAGCAGTTAAGTTGCTTTTTTAGTATTTGTTCGTCGCAGCTAAATTATTATTAGGGACCATGGACCACGTTCCGTGCATTATGAATAAGAATTAAATGCAATAATCATGAAGACTGAACAAATGGCAGATCCCTTATTGCACTTCCGTTATTATGTGCGTAAAGTGGGATGCATGCCATTAAAAATATAATGTTTATAACGAAACCTAATAGCTGCAACCCTTTTTCGGGTTCATTAAGTTTTTTTCTAAGGTTTAGACAGTTTTGGCGTGACAAAGGAGGGTAGAGCAGTACAGCAAAGTATTTTGAGAAATTTATGACTGCACATTGGGATGGCAATTTGACTTTATTCGGTTTATAAAATATATTCTTCGTCATGCTGGTCCTTTGGGGACTCTCCAATTTTCATAGGATCGGACCGATTAAGAATTGAGTTTATTTGGGTTGGCAGGCCTCTACTATGCCAAATGTGTACCAAAATCAGTTAATTGCATTAAAATCAAGACCTATTCGACCGTGTAAATGTAGCCAATTTTACGAACGTTTCAAAAAAATTTCAAATAATGAGTTTCAATAAATTTCAAGAGATCTAGTGGTTAAAATTTAAATTGTTTTTCGAATAGAAATCATGTATGTCATGGAATTGATGCCGATCTACAGAAAAATTAAATAACGACTCAGTTTCAGTATGCGAGGTCAAACTTATGTGTCATTTATAAGTATTTGGAATACAAACTATCAAATGGTTCATGAAGCAATAAAATTAGTACTAGTGCAATAAAATGTGTTTGTCGGTTGTCGTTCGAACTAGTTTCAGACAAGCTATATTTGGTTTTCATGTTAAGTGTAATGTTATAGAATTAATTTGACTACCAATTATTCATCCGTGAGTAACATGATCATGATTCATAAGACAAGACTGGGATGTAAAGTTTTAACATTACTATATTTTTGCATAATGCGTAAAATTAAATCCATAATATATACGGAATGAAATGATTTTTTCACTTCATCAAATTTATTTTCACAACAAAAAAGACACTAATAAACATTGAAAATGTGAGAAGCACAGAATTGTGTTTTTGATGATTGAAATCATGATTACGATTACTCATTTCAAATGTGAAATGAGTAATTTCTGTTGGACTTTTATTTTTTACCCCGCTTTTAGTGTGAACAAACCCCTCTTAATCATTATCCAGGCGGAATCGCAAGTCTTCTCACTGGATCATTCTTCTTTGGTAGGATTAGACGGGGTAATGATACAATGGGAACTATATGAGTAACCTGAATCGCAAAAGTTTGCAATAATATTTTTTAAACTTGAAGTTCAATAAGAGAATAAAACTTTTAAAAAACTGATCGCTAACACAACTAGCAAAAAGGTAACGATCCAACATTTCCATGGGGTAAACACTGTTACACGCACTTAGATTATGCTGCCAATGTAGGTCTACGATTTCTATGGGTGATACCAATAAACTCACATATGATTTAGTAACGAAGTGAAGTACATTTGTACAGAAATGGCATCTTTATTCGTAAAAACAAAAGAATAGATTGACGTTATAGCATTTAATTGCTGTATATATATTTTATTTTATTTTTATGTGTTTTTATAATGACTTCACTAAACAAGCTTGGTGTGCTTGTTAGAGGAGAAAATGGTGACGTATTACAGGCTTATTAGCCAGTTGTATTGATTAATGAATATTATGATGATACACATATTAAATGATGTTCTTACAAACACGTAAACACGAGAATAATGACGATCGTATACGTATTGTTTTTACAATTCAAAATGATACATTTATTTCAATAACCGACGTTACAAAAAAATACAAGAAACATTAAACTTTAAAATATAACATATTTTAAGTTATTTTTTCAAGGAAAATCAATGTATATTTCAGCTTAAAGAATCAAACAAATAATCAATGATTTTTTGGGTTGTCCAACGACTACCTATCCACCATGTGGGGGTCTAGTTTTAACTATAGTTTCTTGGGTTTTTGTGAACCGTGGGCGTGGAGGACCGGTCGACTTGACTTGAGACACCTATGGCAAAGTTTCATAACACATTTAAGTTGTGGAGCAATCCTCCGAATTCAATAAAATATTAAAAAACAATTTTAGAAAACTAACCATAATGGTGATGAATAGGGCAACTAGAATTAAACATTTCAATCCTGTATGCATTGTGTACACACGGTGATGGTAGAATGTAGGTGAACGAAATCAAATGTTGTTTGCAGTTCAGTTACGTTCAGAGTGAGTGTGTGGAACACAGTGAGGTTCGTAGATTAATGAATCAACAACTGAAAAATAGATATTGACTTTTGCCGCAATTACAGCATAATTACCATTTGTGGTTTGGAAGATTATAAAATGTAAAGGTATGACGCAAAGAAATCTTTGTATGTGTAGTTGACCGAGGCATAATTAAGTTATAATGATTCATTTTATCACTCGTTTATTGTAAAAAGTAATGTCGCAAAGTATTAACGATATCGACACTTTAATCTACGTATTTTAAAATCAAATGAGTATTATACTAACAGGTAAAAAAGAATAATTATATTATTTAACTTTGAATTATTATACTTACATTACATTGTATATTAATTTTAAGTCGCGGAGTAATGGGATGTAACATTTCCAAAGACATGTAGTCCTGAAGACTCTATTCCCGAATTGTTATTCTTGAGATCTTTCTGACTCTCATGCATTACAACGATGAAAGTGCCAATCACACATAAGTACTGAAAAATAGAATCATAAAAAAATATCATGATTAATAAGCACCATTTAAAAATACATCTGTCATTAGATACTACAGTATGAATGAATATAAGCTTACGCTAAACATGAATCGAAAATTGAGCACTACTAAATCGTAGAAGTTAATTCCCACAGAATTCTGGAATATTTTCAGCAAGAAAGCAGTAAAGTGTCTCGAGTCCGCAGGCAACATCTCGACACCATCTGGTTCTATCAATTCACATTTTATACGGTCAATCTGCAAAGGATGAAAAATTAAGTAATTTTATGTTGTTTACATGAGAACTTTTAAATGCTTTTATGCATAAAATGCACATATTTAAATGGAGTATACATAAAGGGAAGCTAAGCATCCTTCGATGATGAATGCAAACATCAGCATGAACTGCAATAAAAATGGTATTGTCACTACTGTGTGGGTGTTAAACATCATTTCTAGATGCCCTGGCACAGAGGTTGCGAAATGTATCATAAACCCCATCATCAAGGTTCCAATAATATTCGAAAGTCGAGCAGCATTTTCTTTAAGAGCATTATATTTTCCGAGCGCGTTCAAGGATTCCAAATTCTTAACCGCTATTACATCCAAAAGAAGGGATGATGATCCACACAAGGGGGAAATCGGGCACGCAATGACGCATCATAGAAGGAAAATGGAACGGAATAATAGTCATTCTAAAAGGAATGCATTTATATGTATTGCGAATATTCAGTTATTTCATGTAACTTTTCTCGAATACTGACAACTGCAAATACAGTTTTAAAAAATTATATTTCAAATGGACACATTTGAAACCCTAATTGGATATCCCGTAAAAGTATTCCAATTGTAATAGGAAATAATACCGATTTTACAAGACGATTCGTGACTAAGAAATTGAAATGCTTGCTGTTTGCTTGCAAACCACGGGAGCAATGCTTCATACAATAATTTGAATAATTTCCAATTAATCACTATACATAGAGAGAGATATACCAGATGCTTTACATCTATCCCTTAAATTTCTCCGCTGTGCAAATGTTTCACCTAATATAACGATCTAGGACTCAATATAGAAAACAATTCTGATCACACTGAAAAAACTACATAAAAGTTTGCTATTGGAAGCTGCACTTCTCTTTTGAGAAAAAGGTTGACATTTCGACGTGTAAAGTAAAAGGGGAGAAATGAGCTACAGAAAATGACTCTAAACTAAAATTAATATTTTGCAAATGAACCTTCGTCGATCTGAAACGACACAAACAGATTAATGAATAAGACAACAGAGAAATACGGCACCACGTCTGCGCATTGGCCCACTCTGCGTTTTAATTTTAATTCATATAACAAAGGTTTTTTAAATACATGCATTCTTTATGGGAGGTGGAATATCTTAGGTCATTTTTAAATTACATCTAATGTGTTTTTGGTTAGAATTTGATTAGGGATGTACTTTTTGCCTAGGTACTAAAAACCAATAGATTTATTTGTAGTACTCGACGAGAGAAACATGATGGTGGTAGACCCATTTCTTCATAAGGATTTTAGGCATCAAAATGCATAGAAAATTACTACCTTAATAGCCTCCATATTCTTTCAGGAAGAGCTTCCCTAACTGACGTCTTACACGTATGTATTATGCCACTAAAAATATAAGGGTATCATTACGTTAACAATCTGTAAGTGGTTAATATTATGATTCACGCTCTAAGGTAGTATTGTGAGGTGTGGAGTGCGGAATTACAAAAGTAAAATTATTTTTTCATGCACATTTATTTTCACACAAATATCAACCTAAGAAAACTTTGAAGAAGACTGAAGTACACAGGATTAGTTTTTGGTTGATTTAAACGACGGAAACCGCCAACTAACGCCAGCAATTTTTTAAATTTTAAAATCACGTTATGTTTATGTTGTACGCGATCAACAATCATTTTCCAGGTGGAACCTTAAGTTTCCTAACGGGGTCACTAGGAGGCCTCTGACGATATGGCAGTGATACCGTGGGCATCACCTGGATCACCTAATCGTAAGTTGTAAAAGTTTGAATTTAAATTTGTTTTAAAAATGCAAGCTTCTATCGGAAAAATGATAAAAACTCACCACAAGTAAGAATTGCAAAATAGCTACGGTCAAAGTCAAAAGTTTCATGTTGCCAATGTTGGTTTATGGAGTACTAAAATAAACTCTCAAGTAGTTCTGTGTCGAGTTGTCGAAAGTTTATACTAACTAAACTGAAGTATAGATTCTTAGACAACAAAAATGTTGATTCTGACGTTATAGCAGTTAATTTGCCTGTTTTATTAATGAGTTTTTATAATGGCTTCACTTAAACGACTTTTGATGATTTACACGTAAGCACATAATATGCCATATTGAAATTTAGTAGCCTCCTTTATTGTTGAATAAATACGGTATTAAAGGTACATTGCTAATTTCAGAACACAGCCTTTTTTAAAGTGGAGAGTTAGTGAACCTGAAGAATCTTGATGATCCTTCGGGCCCTGAAGGAACCTTTATATAAAAAACTTTTGTAATGTTTATACATTTTTGGCGCTCAGAAGATGGTAAAGAAGCTAAGTATTTTGTGAAATTTATGACTGCACATAGGGATTGCAATTTGACTTTCTTCTGCTTGTAAAAATTGTGGTTTCAAAATTAGTAACTAAGGGAATCAGGTCAATTCGTTACGGACTAGGTGCTACAGTTCAAATGGTTGATCGTAAATTTCATAACGGTAATAAATAATGACTGTGATACCGATTCTTTAAATTACTTCGGGCAAAAATTGTCTTAAACTTATAACTTAGTATTTGGAATGAAACATTTATTACATGACCAACAATTTCAAAATTTAAACATCGAAAACGGAAATATTACACAGTATTACTATGTTTATAATTATCCACTTAATAACGAATCCCTTGACTGAAATGTTGTGCTATCAATAAATTCGTATTCTCGGGGATCATCATTCATCCTGGAAATGGAACGACCACTTTCGTTACTGGATCGCGCTTCTTTGTAGAACCTCCTGTAGAAATGACTTGAGCCGCCTGAAATAAAAATTACAAATTCATTGAAGGCCTTTAACTCTAGAATTCAGAATATAATTCCTAAGCTTACCATAAGGACGAGAAAGACAGCTGCTGTTAAACATTTCCATGGGGTATACATTTCTATGATGCAACGGTGTATAATATAGTCAGTAAAAATATTGTGAAAACTTAAGCAACCTCTCAGATCAAACTTTAGAATGGGAATATATAAAGATTACAAATTGATTGCATCAGGAGTAATTTGATTTCGCTCTAAACAAATTGACAATAAAAACTAATTGCCCTTTGTATTATGTATCACTACATTTATAAAATTACAACATTACAGACATACATACCTATTTGATGGTGATAAAGTGTAACTAGTGATGTACTGAAAAAGTTTTATTAACCGTTATCGATTGATCGATGTATTGTTGTGTCATACATATTAGTGATTACTTCAATAGATATTAGCGCTATTTACGCTATTAGCGCTATAACCGAAATTAAAATAGCATACCAAACTTGATTATTTTAGTCGTATGTGATTGTACGGAATCACTGTAGTATTTGATTTATAATTGTAGAATAGATTAATTTACGAGTTCTTTAAGAGTTAGAACATGTAATTTCGTTATCCCCCTATGCCTGAAGATCAGCATCCAATTCATACTACCCAGAGCTCTTCATACTTTCATGAATCACAACTACGAAACTAGAGATGATACAAAGGTACTGAAAAATTCAATAATAAAAGCATTCAGACCAATTGACTTCTGTGGCATTTAAAGTTCATGATTAAATTGTTAAAACGTACGCTGAACATGAATCGAAAGTTGAGCACAACTAAATCGTAGAAGTTAATTCCCACAGAGTTCTGAAATAATTTCTGCAACAATGCAGTAAATTGTCTCACATCTAGTGGCAATTGTTCGACACCATCAGGCTCTATCAACTTACACTTTATTTTATCAATCTGCAATAGAATCATCGTATATATATTGAAACAAAAGTCTTAATTGTTTATAGATTGTAATTATATTTAAAACGTAAAAAGTAAAGCATACGTAAAGAGAAGCCAAGCAGCCTCCGATAGTGAAGATGATCAGCAACATGATTCGTAACAAAACGGATAGTATCACCACAGCATGCGTTAAAGATGCTAATTGAATCCATTATATATCACATTATTATATCACAATTATAAAAGTGCGCAGTATTTCCAATTACACATTTATTTTAGCAATAAAAATGACAAATTATCAAATAACCGCCCATCGCTAATAAAAGAGACGTAATTTTAATAAATTGTTTTGTTTATCAGTAAAAGAATGCATAGTAGATTTGAAAGGATCAAGCGATTCATCAATTCTTTGGGCAAGGTTCAACCACTATTTGGAGGAGTACTTTTGATTATAGATTCTTGCAATTTTGTTAAACGCGGGCGCGGACGTGGAGAACTCGCCGACATGACTTGTGTCACCTAGTGTCATAAATAATACATTACACTGTAGTCAATCTTTTATCAATTTTTAACTATAATGTGATAATGAAAACTTACCGCAAATAGCATCAGCAGAGCACATAAAGTAAAGAATTTCAACCACGTATACATTCCTAAACACGAGTTATTCCGAAGAATATTAAATCAATGAAGATTTACGAAAAATTGTGTTAATTCCGTTTTCAGTACAGTTTGGAAGTGTTGAACGTTGATTGAACTACACAATATCAACTTGGAATGAAGTATTTATTGGCCTTACTTTAATTACAAAAACGTAATGATGCTCGTACTGCGTACATCATTAATTTTAATTCACCATTAAAAATTAATGCATATCCGCAGCCATAAGTGATGTATAAATCCTCACGATTTAGTAATTAAAAATGTCATTGGATTCTTAATTGGAGTTTTTGCACTAATGATTTTAATCTGGATAAGGAGTCCAATCGCTTAAAATGCATAGGTTTGCATGTCTTTATCTGATTTTATTAATACTATGAAAACTTGAAACAAAAAAACATCTAAGCATAAAAAAGCGTTGCATTTTTTATGTTTAGATGGGCATTATAATGTGACCAGCGTTTGGGGTGTTATTGTCTTCAGAGCTTTGGAATTATAGCGTTTATATATTAAACGATTTTGATTAGTTAAATGTATACGATATTAGTTTGTTTGACCTTTCCCCAACCACTAGTCATGATTAAATTAATTTAAAACGGGATTTAAGTGGTTATATATTTATTAATATAAACAGCCATATTAATATACGATATTAATTTAATTCGCAAGCCATTACATCAACGGCTATTCCGCCGGGACATTTTCCACCACTCGAATTAAGGTGGTATGTCATTTTGGCATGAAAAATCGTATTCCTCCATCCAAATGTCTCATTTGGCTTTGTGCTTGACTGTATGGTCTTTCCTGGATACTACTACATATTATGAGTCGGCCTCTAATGCAACGTCGTCATATCTTTTTAATTCAATAAAATTTATTTTTGCAACAAGGAAAAATTAAAGACATCAAAATTGTAAAAAGCATTGACAATTGAATTTTGGTTTCGTTGATTGAAATCATGATAACGATTACCCATTTCTATTAGACTTTTAATTTTTTATCTCGGTACCAGTTTGAACAAATCGCTCGCAATCATTTTCCAGGCGGAACCGCAAGTCTTCTTATCGGATCATTCTTTTTTGGTGGACTGAGACGTGGTAATGAAACAACGGGTACCATTTGAGTAGCCTAAATCGCAAGAGTATGTATTAAATTCGTTTTAAAATGTGACATTCAATCATTCATTAATACAAATTTTTTTAAACTCACAAAAAATACAAACAGCAAAACAGCTACGCTCAAACATTTCCACAGGGTATACATCGTTACACACGGGGCTTATGCTTTCAAATTGGTCTATGATGTCTAGAGGACAAATTAACTCACAAAACTACTGAGCAAGCAGCTAAGTATAGAGCGTTTACACTTAAATGAAATACAACGGGTTCAACAGCAGAAAGAATGACACTGACGTTACAGCATTTATATATCGTTTGTTATGAGTTTTTTAAAGACATTTTTATTCCCGATTAGCGTGCTTTGCTCATGATCAAATGGAAAATATTGACGTGTTTCATGTTTATGAGATTTTTTTATTGATTGATGAATAATAAAAGCGGTATTGTTTGTGGTACAATGATAGGTAAGACACTAATGTGAGAATCAAATCGTTACGATGTGATATTTTCAATGCAGATAAATATGGGATGTAACATTACTGACGGACATTAATCCATGCGTGACGGAAGCCTCTGGATTCAATTCCGATGTATTCCCATCCTTCATACTTTCGTATATTACAACCACGATACTATTAGAGATGATACACACGTACTGAAAAAATCAATTACAGAAAACAATGAGCACTTAATTTTCCACCATAATTATACATTTTAATTTTATATTCTACCATTATAATTAATGGCTATAACGTACACTAAATAGTAATCGAAAATTAAGCACAAATAAATCGTAAAAGCTTATTCCAACAGAGTTTTGAAATAATTTATGCATCAAAGCAGTAAATTGTCTCAAATCCACTGGTAACTGCTCCACTTCCTCCGGCTCTATCATCTCACATTTAATTCTGTCTATCTGCAATGGTAAAAAAGGAATATGTACATAGTAAATATGATATATTTTTGATTGAATAAATATTTTTTTTAAATTAAGCATACGTAAAGGGAAGCTATGCAGCCTACGATCGCGAATGTAAACATCAAAATCACGTTAAATAGAACCAACAGCAGCATAACTGTATGAGTTGCAAATATCAGTTGAAGCCATCCTGGCATTGAGATCGCGAAATGAGTCATATACACGATCATCAAGGTTCCAATCATATTCGAAATTCTTGCAGCAGTTTCCTTAAGTGTGTTAAATTTCTGGAGCGTGTTTAGCGGTTCCAGATTCCTAACCGCAATAACGTCTAAAAGAAGTGATAACGATCCCGACAAAAGGAGCATTGAAATGTTAGTTTGATTAATCACGCCGATAATGTACGCAACCACTCCAAATGCACTAAATGCGATGGATTCCGCATGAAGTTCTGGTATTTCTTGCTCGTCCAAAATACAATTCACGGTATCAGTCCACAAAATCACCTGCTTTCCATAGCAAGCATACACGGAAACCATTTCCTTTTTTAAATCCAATGTGCTGCCCATATTCAAAATGTATTTGAATAGCTCAAGTAAAACAGCTGTAATATGTAATACGAACGATGCGAAGAAGCAAGCAAATGTCATCTGCAAAAATATTGATTGCTAATTCACATTGTAACAATGCTGAATATTACTTAAAGTATAAATAGTTTAGTTATACTTATTCATTTGACTTACGGTTCTTGATTTGATGTACCATCGATTTTCTTCAGATATTCTTTCTTCTAAATTCACACTTTTATTTATGCAGTCAACAAATAAACCTGTATCACAACAAGATAGCCTAAGAAAGACACATCTTAGCAGAAAGATAGCAACAAAGCCTCCCATATTCAGGTAAGTGTATGGGGTGGGTTCCATCCCTAGACCTTGTATAATCAATGGTATCCAGCCAACCATGTCAAGGATAAGGATCACTTTGGAAATGAGCCACAATATCTATAAAGTTATTGAAATTTCGTTGTGTAGTTAATGTTGTTAATATAATCAATCCTACATAATGATGGTTTTATTCAAATTGAATATAAAGTACGAATAACGAGTACGATGCGTGTACTGGTCGCCGTAGTGGTACAATTTTATCATGCTCTATTCATGCAGAATCGTGCGTACTCCAAGGTATTTGGAAAGAGGGCTCATTCTTAGAATTTGATAATATTCATTTGCAACATGGAGCTCAAAATAAATATAATGCCTTACCTGTTGCGGACGACAATAAAACCTTTCATATTGTCCAGATTCCACATTTTGGCGAATATAGAAAGGAACCACGCACTGAATGAATGCCAAATTGTACCACGTCTGTACTATTGTCCAATTGAAGGATTTTTTCAAATCTATGTAAAAATAAGCCTTCGTCGTGTTCCAGAAATTCCGAGTTGAATGACCAATCAAAGTAATGTGAGCCAATGCCGATGAGAATCCAGAATCTGCATTCTGTTCATCAAGCCTTTCCACAATGTCCACGATCTCAGGTTCGTTTGTAGGCAACTCTGGCTCTTGTTCCGATTCATTATTAATATCCATAATCCCATGCCCATTAACTGATCGCTCTTGCTCATCTTCGTCGATATCGATAGTCACATGATTGGATAGATCCAATTGTGGATTTTGATTCTCAAAATAGGGCATTCCTTCTTCATCATACGCTGGTGGATTTGAGTCATTCTCCTGTTCAACAATTTCCGTGATTTGGTTATCATCAGAAACTGACTGGGTTCCAATTGTTTCAATGCTTGGGGTTGATCCACCCAAATCTGTTTCGAATGTGTGACAGCTTTCCGAAGAATTTCTTCTTGGTTTTGGGTGTATGACAAAAATACCGTCATTGTCAAAGTCAGTAAGTTCAATATCATCAAGATTCCTACTAGTCGCCATTATCCTAATTGTTAAGTGAATTTTAATTTATATTATTCAGTTCAAATTCAATTCAAGCCAGACCGAACCAATAAAGATCAACCGACAATTTTAACCAGAATTTGAACCCGTTCAAAAGCATTTACCTTTTCTTTTAGTCTAACCCTTTTCTCTTATGCAAAATATTGGCAATTTTCCCTTGAAAGTTAAGATCGTCTAAAGTTCTAAACTTTTTAATCGTGCAATTTTGTTTCTTTCAATTTATAACTTTTCCCAAACAGATGCTTTCACCTAAGTCTCTTCTCTCGTACTAATCGAAACGCCTAGTGAACATCATTGAAATGCAGGTTGATTTTGCAAAGCCACGTATACATAATAGAAAGCCGTTAAGAAAATAATATACTAAAGAAACTAAGTACAGTTTACAAGGTTTTCCATTAGCATATATGATGTAAATTTTGTTTTCTACATAAACTGATACACACGATATATTTCTACGATCATTATAAATTTTTCTAGGAATAAATGTTATATCGTGAAAGCAGTTTGTGCTTTCTTAAACAACATACAAATTGTATCCGTAAAGTCTGAAAATATCAATCCATATTACCGAATCGTGTCAAGTCAATGCAATGTATAGTGATTGCACACATGTCATTCTTTTTGCGGGTATCATATATAGAAGAAACGGTTTAAAAAAATTAAATACACGAGTTAGTGATACGGAAGTAATATGAAGGACGAAACTTTTGGCCTGTCCAGTTTATTCAAAGTTGAAGGTTACAATTGGTTAAATTCACTGTGTGATCCAGCATTTTAGAGCATATAATATGCTCACGTATGAGACAGAAAAGTATATCATAACTTTAAAAAGCAAAATAAGTTGAACGAAATTTCACTTTAGAAAACTGCAAACAAAGCATGTTGAAGCATAGGTTGCCATTTGAATCCTTATGAAAACTACATTATATAGCTTTTGCACTTGACGGAAAGCATACGCAACTCCGGACTGTAAAGGTAAAAGGAAGTGTATAAAGCTATTAACGTGGGTATACAATCTAACAAAGATCAAATAGAAAACCAAGTCGTATTATCATTATCAGACCCATCAATGGGTTGGTCAAGATAAAATCTCTTGTACATCTAGGGGGAAATCGGGCACGCAATGACGCATCATATAAGAAACTACAACGGAATAATAGTCATTCTAAAAGAAATGCATTTATATGTATTGCGAATTTTCAGTTATTTTTTGTATCATTTCTTAAATATTGACAAAAATACTTAGTTTTCAACCTTTTCCAGATGGTAATGAAATGAGCACGCACGGTAAGAGCAAGGACACACGTCAATTCCCGAATTTCTCTTTCTAATGCCCTTTTCACTTTTTGTTATTTCAAATGGACCCATTCCAAACTCTAATTAGATGTCCTGTAAAAATATCCGAATTGGTTTTTTGGAAATTATGCGATTTACAAGAAGATTTATGACTAAAAATTGAAATGTTTGCTTTTTGCTTGCATACCGGGGGAACAATTCTTCATACAATAAAAAATAAAGAATATAGCGTCCAACTGGCTAAACCATTATTGAAAATCACGTGAGATTTTTTATTGCCAGATGAAAAATGCAAATCTACATTGAAAACAGCCCTGAAAATGTTTGAAAATGCACATGAATCTCTACTTAAAACCATTTTCCCTTTCCTTTTGGCTAACGACGCCCCCGAGACAAGATGCAAAACCCTTTTTCTGTTCCAACTTCAAAACTTCCCCTTCTTTTTTATTTTTGGGTGAGGGTGAGAGGAAAATCTGATACAATATTAGGGAAGATGGACGGTCATCGTGACTCCCGAACTCCAGAGCTCCTTCCTTGTTTTGAATGAAGAGGTAGAGAGTAACAATAAAACACATTGTATGAGCTGTCCATTCTCCCATTATATAAGCTGTTCTGGTCCTACCGACGGGAAAGCGAGTGTTCTTTTTTTAAACCATTTTCACAACTTGAGCTGGGCATCAGCACCTTCTTTTCTCCTTTTCCCTTTCTTTAATGGCGGTGTGACTCCTTCTTTGCCGATCAAAAGAGTGTTTTTTTCTACACGGGATGAATGTGTAACCCATCTGTTAGCACTTTCAAATCTCTTCCGTTTCTTTCTGAAGAAAAATCAAAATCCATCGAGAGACGAAACACGGAGCTAGTTGCAAGTTGGAAGTTAATGGATTTTCAATAGAGTTTCCGGTTGGATACCAGCAACCCTGACGCAGGAATTTTTTCTAAGTTTTTTTCGGACAAACATGACATTTTACTAAGTTCTTTTCGTTGAATTAGAGGTTTGGTTATGTTTGGTTAGGGCTAGCTTACACTAACCAACCCTAACCCAACCTATATGATATAGGCATCATAATTCCCCCTC
>JAANSM010001140.1:0-20567 GCA_036850725.1 Orchesella villosa | reverse complement strand
TCTATCTCCTCTGAGATACCCATGACATACAGCACAGCACCAAGATTGGGAGTAAACTGTTCAAAGTACAACAAAACTAAACCAAATAAAAGGTTGGCATGCAAACAACCGGGATGTACATGCTTGGCTACATATACATTCATGATTGAAGCAGAAGGGAAACTAAGTTAACGAACAAAGAAGCAAGGAAGCAACCATTCCATAAATTTTCAATGAGGACATACTTTGTAGTTAATTACTGAATTGTCACGATGGGAATAATATGGGGTAGTCTGGTTGAGTTGTTCTAATGATATAGCTAGAGAGAAATGTAGATTCATACTCTGTTTTTATATATATATCACTATCTAAATTAGAACTTCTTGTCTTTTCGAGTTGTTCGGGTAGATTTTGTAGAGCCACTTGCCATGATACATATGGATTCAACCATCGTGTATATATAAAGTGGAATATATGCTATGTAGCACCACCACAACTGGTGATACTTGCTCACTCACTCTTCTCATCTTTATCTAGGGTTTTGCCCCTTTGTAAGTTTAATCACAGTGATGTTGCTCCCTGCTATGAATAAATGATAACATTCCACTTGGAAAAATTAATTCGGAAAACTGTCTCTGCTAGATTCGTCATTGTCCCTCTTTCTTTCTTTCCTTGGGCATGTGGGTGTGTGTGTGTACATGCACGCTTGTGTGAGGCAAATACTGACAAAAACATTTGGAGAGTGAGACTTACAAAGAAGGAAAGAGAGAGAGAGAGGAGTAAGTAGTGCACTACACTCAAACTTATACATTTCCCTTTACTTGTACTTGACTTGTTAGTGTCTTGCTTTCTCATGCTCGCTACTTTTTTTTACTAACTCCACTGCTCCTTCATATTATGCCATCATACTCAATACAATACACTAGCACGATGATCCTTTCGTTCTTTTTTATATAATCCCAAAAGCCTAAGCCACTTTTTCTTCTTGAGTACTCTTGTTTCGCTATCAAGTGACGGAAATCAACTTTCTAATTCAACCCAAACGACAAAATTTGTTAGCAAGTTGGATGCGGTCTGTTTTGTTTTTGGGATTTGGTTAACAAGTTCAGAAATAAAAGAAAGGAAGAAATAATATAAAAAACACAGCAAATCATACTAATTCAAGGAGAATTGACAATTTTAGTACTTGTAAGATACTTTTACCCTACTAATTTTTACTGACATTTGCTAATTTCTTCATTTCTTGCCTTTTTTGGTAATTCTTATATTAAGATAAACTAAATGATGGAAAAGATATTTAATCAGAGAAAATAAAGGAAGGTGGATCAAAACATATAAATTCTGTGCATATGGACTTTTGTCGTCATCATTCCCAAAGTGGATCATTGAATCAAAGGAAAGAGGATGGAAAAGGGATAGAACGAACAACCGTTTTTCATTCTTGTTTACAATGTAGCCTTTCTTAGCAGCTACAACCCACTTGCATTTTGCTCCAGCTCTCTGTCTTTCTCTACACGCCAGCCTTGTTCTCTCTTCACTCTTGTTACAGAGGGGAAAGTTGAGTTGTCGACGAGGAGGCATGTTTATTTATGTCTAAGGAAGCAATGTCTTAGTAATATTAATTGAAGGGTGATGGTGAAGAAAAAACCACTACACCACTCACTACCGCATAGCTTCTGAATCTACTTACAAATGTTTACATCTCTGAATTGCCTTCATTCTTACCATGTGCCATTCCAAAGTCAAAGTTTGGACCACAGTAAAGATTGAATTCTTCATGCAGTTTTATGTTCCTTTGTACTTAAGCGAATGTTTTATGCGCTAACGCTACTTCAGTTTCTGACAGTTGCGACGATGCCGACGTTAGTGATCGCATGACATGACATACAAACGATAAGAACACCCAGTATAAGTCAAAGTTTGGACCACAGTAAAGATTGAATTCTTCATGCAGTTTATGTTCCTGTGTATTTAAGCGAATGTTTTATGCGCCAACGCTACTTCAGTTTCTGACAGTTGCGACGATGCCGACGTTAGTGATCGCATGACATGACATACAAACGATAAGAACACCCAGTAAGAATGATACTTTATACGGAATGAAAGGAAAACAGGGTTGTTGTGTGGGAAAAAGTCGGAGCTCCGAAACGCACCACAATAGAGAATAGAGATCAGTGGATTGAAGTTTTTTCAATGTCATTCCCCTAGAGATTTCTTAGCCATCATAACAATTGGTTAAGCACAGAGGGATGTACCCGCTAAGGCAGTACACAATATAAAAATAATGTTGTTCTATTATTCAAAACAAATTCAGTAGTAATCACGTTCTCGTTCTTCAATGAAAAGTAAATACAGCAAACTGTTTGAACTATCTTCAGGTTATCTAACTAGTACGTTTTGGTACCTTTTTCAGCGATGACTTCCATTGTAATCCTATTATTAGAGATAATTACCATACAGTTGAATAAAATTGGGTGGTGTTTAAGCCGTTTGATTCTCACACGATATTATAATCAACTTGAAAGCCATGTTAATGTCTTAATGAGTATGAGATTTAGGTTGAGGATAATGAGAAAGGGATTTTACGGGAATGGATCATTGAATAAAGGGACATCAGATCGTTTTTGCTTGTCGTGTGCCCACTTTACTCATTCCATTTTTTCATATCCTTTATGGGATGGAGGATGGAGACCGAAATGAGCAAAGGGTCCACACGTCCACCCTTGCATGATCAACCGAACAGAAGTTGGTGATTCAATGCTTTAGAGATGAGTACATTTTCATATTTTTGAATGTAGCATGTACGCAGCAGTCCTGGTTCTTGCTTCTTTCCATATTCCGTACTTATGTGACATGTGTACGGAATGGAATCACAGAGATATTGGCTTACAGTAGGTCGGCTGTACGTGCACATTTATGTACATGCACAAGTAAGTAAAGATTTGGGTTATGAAATTTTATAATTTTCCATGCACACAGCACACATGATATGCTAGCTGCTGAGGGATCTCAAAAGTGAGATTATGATATTGTGACAATTGCTAATTCCCACTTGACACGACCTCACAGATGGAATTACGATGCGGAAGGTCATGGGAAATCCATTAAGTGCTGCTTCCACGGGATAATCTACTACTTCATGCCCAATTTTATGTTCTAATAATATATTGTTTGAGGGTACCAGAGTGTATGCGTGTGTGTGTGTGTACCACTCGAAACGCGAGATGTGTAGAACAAGTCAAGAGTTGGGAAAAAGAAAACCGTCTCAAATCATTTGTTCTTTTTATCTATGTGCGCAATACCGTTGAGATTTTGCATGTTTTCCACCTTGTGCACTTTATTCGAATTCGTTTTATGCTTGTTTGATGCTCAATTTGCTGGCTCATGCGATTTATGACTTTGTCACTTGAAATGCCAACTCATTCTTACAGCTTCATCGTAATGCTACCAGTATGCTCAATTTTCTCACAGTTTGCCACGAACGCTATTCTTACCGTGGGTGCTGCGATTTTCGCAGTTCCAATAGGAAATAATGAGAACCAGTTGGCAATGAGAAAAGCGTCTACTGATGGCGATGAGTATTTTCATTTTCTCTTTTTGTCAATGTCTTTGTTAACTGTATCCTTTGTTTTATGTGGTTGTGGACATTTTTTGTATTTTATTTCTTGTTATAACGGATCGCTCAAGACTCTGAATCACTTACACATAGAATGAGCTCAGATTGTGACCTGCATCTATATGTTTATGCATGTGTGTATTGTACATAAAAATATACATATCAGCTCATTCCCTTCTTACCTGTGGCCATCCCAAGAGACACAAAAGATCCTGCTGAGGATGAAGTGAAAATGAGCAAGTGCAGCTGAGCAGAATTTCCACCGAAGATGAATCACCAACGAAAAAGTGATAAGCAAAATGAGCAATGTAGTCGTGTGCACGTACGTGTTCTCACATCAGCTAGACAAAAAAGTCCAACGCCCTTAGCAAAGGGAAAGCTTCACGGTTATTTAAGAACAAATAAAAATCTCAAGAGAAAGGGAAAGAAAAGTTAACTAAAAAAAGTAATACTGAACCTCAGACATTTTACAAAAGTAAGATGAGAGATGCTGCTCACTGACAATGTGTTGCGTGGAATAACTATATCGCTATATATCTAAGTATATGCATTTCTCTAAAGAAAGCAATGGTTGGTTGTAAGGAACTAGCACGGTTTGAACGATATATATTCGTCAGTTGTTTTCCCTTGGTTTTTCCTCCATCGTTCTCTTAGCTTTTATGTACTTTGTTGGGATCGTAACTTACGACATTTATTGGTCCAGAAAGATATATGACTCCACTATACCTAGCACATATGGATGGGGAGTGGGAAATGTACATAGTGGAAATTTTGAGTTGCAATTTAATGTTGTTATTGAATCAAAATGGTGAAAATAACATCCCGTGTTTTAGCGGTCATGGCCATTTCAATTCAACAAAAAAATACCAAACTGAAATTTGGAAAAGATTTGTTGTAATAAAAAAGGGAACTTCAAATCGATTAGAAGTTTACTACTTTCTAAACGCTTATCATATTCCTGTTGCATTAGTTTGATTATAAGCGGATATGTGATTATTGTTAGCGTCCGTAAACGTAGCATCAGACAACCACATACGGTTTTCATACGTTAAGTATACCCACATTACATTCAATTATGTATTTAACTACATCAAATGATTAATAATAACATGATAAAGTGTTGGAAAAGGCATTTGGAAGAGTTTATGCGAAGGATTCTTGAATTATTCCACCATGAGCAATTTCCACGAGTCTCTTGAAACTCGTTTTTCTCACAATTGCGATGAAAAAGATGAAGTGAGAAAGTCTGCAATAATCATAACAATAATAATCATCATGATGTTCATACTCCTGAAGTGCGGTGAAGTAGCTCTTTATCATCACCCATGAACTGTTTCGTTATAGTTATGTTATGAGAAGCACGAGGAAAGGGGATATATAATAACATAACCTCCAGTGCAAGTGGCTACCTGTTTGAGGGTGCATTATGGCATGTAAAAAAATTCAGATATATGCAATGCATGTGTAAATAAATATATATGAATACAGGTTCAATATATACCAACCAAAGTACATGTATGACAAGCCCAAGCTAGCACAAGACGAATGGAGGCAACACACGGACGTGTGAAAAAAAGTGAAAATACAGATGTATCACTTGAAACTTCTTTCTCCGGAATAAAAGCGGAGCAGATGCTTGGATACGCACGGGAAGTAAATAAAAAAAGGTATGAAATCATCTTCATCTCGTTTTGCCTCTCGATCTGACTTTGGCGATCTTATGAAGCAAAGAAACAAGCATGTATATAAGTACATGCTTCAGCACAATGTATAAGTGCGTATATAACAAAACATAATGGATTGGATTGGTAGGTGTAAGTAGAAACATGAAAATAACATTCTCACTACAAAAACAGATAATCGAGAGAAAGAGTAGATTTTGTTCCATAACAATAAAATGTGTATATATGTACATGCATAGTCAAAGGGAAAGGGGCAGACAAAGAGGAGAAGGACTCAAAAAAAAGTATACATAGATCCAGTTCTTTTATCAGCAAGCAATAACATGAGAATTAGAGCTGTAATATTTGTGTATAACGCTACTGCTAACGATTACTGGAAGCCGTAATAGTAAAAGTAAAGCTGATGGGGCAACGAGTGAAAAAGGTAAAAAGAGATTGGAGATATATGTGTTTACTTATTGTGTGTATGTCCGAGATTCAGAAAAGAGGAGGGGTCTTCTACACTCCGAGTGAATGTGGGAATAGATGTGGGACTCCCAAGATTGGTTGTATGGGGCTCAAAGTCTCCGCCTCGGAAGTGGACGTGCCCACCCGTTTCCCGGATTAGCTCGCTTTGGATGTTGCTTTTTGGACTCCTTTTGCGTATCCTTATCTGATTCCTTTCTGATAGTACTAACTAACTACTATGCTTATGAATGGTGTTATGTCTTTCTTACGACTGTGCTTGTGTCTCCTACTCTTACCCTCACTGAAAATGGACAATATAGCGCTCTTATAAAGGCTGAAATGCCTCAAAATTGAATTAGAGGCGAACGTTTTAACAGCAAAATTCAGTTATTGTCAAGATTCCTCGTTTCTCTACCTCTTTCTCTCTCATACATTTTACTCTTCGAACTCTTGTGCTTTTTTACGCGTTGGCTGGAGTAAATAGTGAAAGCCTTTAATACAAGGGAAAAAAATCACAACTACGGCCGCGAAATATAATTAGCTCTGGACTTAATGAAATTTGTTCCATTTTGAATTTCCTCGTCGACATATGAAGGGATAAAGCAAGAGGAGAGTAGAAGAGAAGCTAAATACTTTTTATTAAATCATTACTTGTTATGTTATGTTATGTAACAAAAGTTCTTCAAAAAAGTGGAAAATCAGTCTCATCAACTGCATAAGTGCGTATAATACTTTCTTAACAATTTATTTACTATTTTCTCTTCCTTTTTTACTCAAACTTAAGTTGAGCTTACGCAAATAAACTTTTTTTTCTTAACTCTTTGTCGGCATCTATATAAAACTCTGTGTGTGCGAGTCATGCCCTGTACCAGTTTCCAAGAAAGTGTAAACATATACACGACTTAGTGCAATATATAGTGTGTTTCATTTGGGGAAATGAAAGATCCGCTTGTGTGAAACAGATTCCCGTGTTTTCACTCGTGATAACTTGATTTTGTCTGTTGTGCACGTGATCGGTGAAAGTGTTATTTCAGAGACCAACTTAACATTGTTCTTTCTGACAACCTAAACTGCTATTTAACTTAATCACAAGTACATCAGGTCAAATTTAGGACAATAAAAAATCTTACATTTTCACTATATATTCCTGCATCGTTTCGCTAATTCGAAAGAAATTGAACGTGAACTTTCTTAAAACAGTCTAATCACAAAACTTTCCAAGAAGATCAAACATTAACTGTGTCAAAACGTATAACGCCACTTCAGCAATGGATTACAGCAGCTACATTAACCATCACCACCAGTCCGGATCGTTTTGATCCCCAATCATGTGGCCTTGCCGGTTCACTTGGTGTCGGGGTCACCGGGTCAATGGACAGTGCAGCGGCTGCAGGTGCAGCTGCACTGACAAACATGGCGTGTTCCTATGCTGATCTCTCAGCATGTGCTCAGGTGATGTATATTTTACCAAGTTTGGCTCATTTGCATTCAAATAATGCATCATTCATTAAATATTCACTTGCATCCCATTCCAAATTACATAAACTTATTTTTGCATGCAAACACCAAGCACTTGTCAATTTTTGCACTTTCTATCTGAAGTCCGATGAGTAAACTAAAATCCAGTACAAATACTCCATACCTCCAACTCCAGCGAGTTGCTCCTTTCATCCATCCTTTGCTTAGGTATACGATACTAGCAGCCCGTAACTTAATTATCTTGAGGCCATCGGTTTCTTCCTTCCTTCTGCTCTGTATTATCTACTACTTTGAGTTCTAACAACTCAAATGTGCGTATGCATAGTTAAAGTGCATCGTTGCTCCACAAGACTTTGCTTATGATATATTTATGAGACAATCGCCATCGTTCAAATACAAAAATTTCAGTTTTATTCAAAGCATTGTAGAATAAAAATGTATGTGAATACGTTAGGTCATACAATTTGCAGTATTTTAATGTTTTTCATTTGAAACGTTAAATAGGTTGGAGGCTACCGATACGGTCACAGTAATGTTCGCAGTTATCATAGTACTGGAATGGGCCCAGGAAGTCAATGTGGTGTGATGCGTCATGACCAACAAAGACATCATCCAGCATCCTCCTTTCCTGCAATGAATCTACAAGGTACTAATGTTTCTATTGTTTTTTAAACGAGATATTTATATGGAATTTTAAATGGAGAATTATAAATGCATGCACTAACGACGACATATATAAAACTAACTCAGACAGGTTGAGTGAGGTGCATGCTTGTGTTTTTTAACTGCAAAACTTTGAAAGGAAAGTATGTACAAGTTAAAGCGAGAGAAAGGCGGAAAGATAAGTCCAAAGTTTTTTTACTTTTGTTGGGAAAGAAATGAAAGGTCCCAAATAGCAAGTTGATGTATGTGAGGAGCCAACTATCTGGAGAAGTTAGCAGACGGTCTCCTAAACTGTTAGAGACATTTCTCTGTCATTTCTCTTTGAATGCATCATTTCTCATCTCTCCCTATCTCATGACTTTTCCTTCTCCGTTATGAATGTGACTACCTTAAAATACGAGTTTCTCGGTAGGGAATATGGCTAAAACCGAAAAATTTCTGAAGTTGGTGGGCTGAAGTGGGAAAATATATGGATTAGGGAAGATCATATGTAAACTTTGTGTCTCGTAGCAAGTTACAGAACAACTTTCTTTGAAATAGAGTTTTATGCTGCAGGTTTTCTAAGCTAAACACCGTTTCAAAATACTATGGAACCTGACACACGGGTATAGAACATCCAAAAGTTTACTTCGACGAAACTTGGAACAGCTAATTAGCTGCAGAATTTTATATACCTAATCAGCCCATCCAGTACATCAACATTTAGGGAATATGGCTAAAACCGAAAAATTTCTGAAGTTGGTGGGCTGAAGTGGGAAAATATATGGATTAGGGAAGATCATATGTAAACTTTGTGTCTCGTAGTAAGTTACAGAACAAGTTTCTTTGAAACAGAGTTTTATGCTGCAGGTTTTCTAAGCTACACAGCGTTTCAAAATACTATGGAACCTGACACACGGGTATGGAACGTCCAAAAGTTTACTTCGACAAAACTTGGAACAGCTAATTAGCTGCAGAATTTTATATACCTAATCAGCCCATCAAGTACTTACATCAACATTTGTCTTTAAATTTATTCTTGGATGAAAATATGAAGAACTTGCTGAATTATGAAATATTTAAATGCATTCTATTAATACAATGGTTGCAATGACAATACTTAATGACAATCTCTCCGTTGGATATTTTCATAGCCGCTAGTCTGAGTTACAAAATGTATGGTGGTGATGCCTCCTCTGTTTTAACGGAAAAGTAGAAAACAAAGACGCATCCGGACAACTTTCACCTCAGCACAGTTAAAGGAACTGGAGAGAGCATTTCAGGTATATAATTCGTTATTTGTTATTTGTACGTAGTAATTCGAGTCAAAATGAATATTTTGTTTGAGATTCCTTTACAAAATCAATTATACGTAAGATACTCATATAGAATTTTGTAATGCTTGCTTGCAGGAGTACTCATTACCCCGATATTTATACTCGTGAAGAAATTGCTATGAAAATAGACTTGACAGAGGCTCGAGTTCAGGTTAGTAATTTGTTTCTTTATAAATAATTTTACCTTTTCAAACTGCTTCATAAATATAATGTTAATCATGCAATTTATTGAGAGCACAATAGCAAAAACATTATTTTGAATTATCGCATTCCAAATAAGAAACCACTGTATGCATTTTCCGCTTAAGCGACCTGGATAAATTCATACTTAATATCATGTAATCAATGAAAAAAATGAACCTACTCAAGTGTGAGTAGGTTACGAGGTGCTTGAATTGATTCTTTCGTTCATAATGTGCAAGCATTTCGATCAAGCTTCCAAACTTTTCCCTATGCAAGTGATCCATCAAATTTCATATTCTTTATATGTCTTATGCTATAATACAGCTTACACAGATTCATTTCTGTTATGATCATTCCGCATATTATGGACGTGTTATGCGAGCGTGTAACATAATCCTCTCAGAAAAGGTAGTTGTTTAGTTTCACAGTTGATTAGTAGTTATAAGAGCTTCTTCCGGCGAGCGTGTGTGTACGTATGCCAACACAACACTACTTTCCGGAGCATCACGTCGTGCATCCTTGATTCTTTGGGGAGATATAAATTGACTAGTATGTGTAAATATATTAGCTTTTTTTTCTCTCATGGCCATAATATTATTTTCCAACATGTGAGTTGCACTTTCTCCCTTCCCAAGCATATATTCCATGCAAGCACTGAATACAATTGTACATTTATTTATTATGCTATGTGGATACATATATATCCGCAAATTTCCATCTTCCGACTACCCTACCACTAGCCTCTAATCTTCCGCTTTGTAACTCTCAGCCTTTTGAGCTGTCGGGTCAGACGTTGGTCAACCATTGGCCACAGACTGCACCGACGTGCGTTACACTTTTATTTGTTGATGCGCTCTTTGCGAACGTTTCCTCCTTGAGCTTTACTAACATCATACATAACCACTTCAAGCTCATTATCAGTGTGATTATCACTATAATTTTGAGCTTTGGTTTATACTAGGTGAAGGTGCAGGTGGTCCTTCTTGTTTTATTAAATTTGAAAATTTAATGATAAAATCAAACTCAATCTACTTAAGAACTATTTCATTAAACGTAAAATACTGAAAGAAAGAATGGCAAGGTTTAGTTTATATACATTTTTTTCATTTGCAGTCTTTTATACTGTAGTTTCCAAAAAATAGGGAAGTGGTTTTCTCATTACTACACACCAGAAGATAAGCTATGAAATTATTTTTTACATGTGCGGGTATTAACTAATTAATAATTGAAGTAAACAGCCATTCCACCCATTTTTATGTGTGTACGATGAATGAAAAATGCTGAAATTAGTAGATTTTATTGCTCGTAAAAGAAATCCGTGGTTGACTTGTTTCACCTTACATAATCGATCCTGCTACCCAACACTTGTTTTCCTCTAGCTTTTAACTAACACATTGAATACAAATAGGATGCTAAATGGAAGCAGGTATTGAATTTTGAAGCTGTGGGCCCACCCTCTCCAGCTACATTGACACATTTTGAATGCTAGTGCTAGAATTTTGATTACAACTTAATGTTTTCCATCCTTTCCCTAACTGAAACTTATGGGATGTCTGTTCCTACCAGGGTGGCCTAATGTTTTCTTCATCCATATAGGGTTGTTGGATATAAAGAACTAATCGTAAGAGAAACAGGGTCTCCAATGTTTTTGAGGGAAGCGTCTAGAAAGCAGTCCCACATTCATTTAGCAAATAAGTTGTATGCAGATGTGAACATAACTTTCACTGTTGTCATTGGAAGATCTCATTTCCCCTTCCCTTTGCACTAGTAAATGATTAGAATGCTCAATGCATAATATAGTAATCTTTGGGTAACGACTACTCAAGTACAAAAATAAAGGATATTATGGGTATACTAATCCAAGTAAGTCACACCCATACATAATATGCATCCTTCTCTTCATTCCAACGCGAAAAAAAACCCAAACTGCATGGAGAAATCTTGATAAACAACTTTCCAAGATAAAGGAAGGAAGAGAACTTTTACGGCCTTATATGCGCTTATGTACATGCATGCACAAGGAGCGAGCAGGGGATCTTGTGAAAAGGCACTTAAGAAAATTAGATACCACACTTGCTTCTTTGCCAAAAACCCATGAAACAATGATAATAAAGCGATATATTTGGATGTCTAGTCTAACGCTCAGCTAAGCACATGCTCTTTTTTTCAGTAGTAAAAATCAATGATATATCTATTAAGATTGCGTTAGTACAACCTTCTTTCTCTCTTTCCCTCTTTAGTGATGATTTGAGCTTTGCTTTGCTATTTTTATAACGACTTGCTTGAGTCTTCTATATGGAGCAATTGAGTTTAGTTAACTAACGCATCTTTTTGTTGGCTTGATTTAATTCTTATTACTACTGCAGAAGGAAAGGGAACGCTCCTTTAACGACATGACATGAACCCAGTTGCAGTTTTAGCTTGTCTCCGTCAAAAATGATGCTTGCCCTAATTTAATGGGCACTCCACTCTTAGTCATTATTACTACTGTTGCAAGTGAGCTGTATATGTTTAGACGGCTCTTCCACTTAACATTTTTGTCACTGAAGTTTGGAAGGAAAACGACCCTTCCACTGCACCAGCAATATTTTTTCTTACGTTTAGCTTTCGCTTTCAGAAGGGATGATCACGATTCTAATCTTTCACGTATATGTAATGCTCAAGCATATACACGTATATACGCGTCTTTATTTCAACTTGTCTTTTCTATAATACAAATTTAATGTACTTACTCGCGATGCCCATGCATAAAGAGAAATGGATACATCGTACATACGCAATGTTCCATTAATGTAATTATCAGTGCAGTAGTATCAAATAGTATTAAATGTAGCAATTTAGAAGGAAGGACTTAGAAGCAAAAACCAATTAAGCATAGCAGCCTTTGACATTTAAGTATGTACAATGACTTTATCAAAACGAAGTGTCAAAATAAATACCTTGATATTCACAAATTGCCCATTTGATCGTTGGAAAGATTATATAAGCATGTGTCACCTCCTATTGTTTTGAAATTATAAAGTATCATGTAAAATTCATTAGTTAATTGAGCTTCCCAAACATTCATGGTTGAACTTCTATGAATTTACAGATGCATAAAATTATATTAAATGCGATTTAGGTGCGATGTAGATGCATTCTGGTATATTGTAAATTCCTTGAAGTGGTATTTTTATTATTTCATCAGTTGACAGCGTAAAAATATTTGTTTGGGATTATAAAAACAACTACGTTATTACGAAAGTTGTATTCGATGATTTGATGAAGTCATCTAACACATTTTTGAAGGTTGACACTGTCAAAACATTGGGCTGTTTATAACGTTAGAAGGCATCAAGGATGAAGGATATTTTTCCTTTTTTTATATGTTTGCTATTGCTACGGCAGGGTAATCTTTAATGTAAGCAGTATTATTTTCATTCAACCGAATGTTACAAGTTACACAATCCATTCGTTCGTGGCAAGCTTTTGTTCTCACATTCTGTGGGCACAGCAGTAGACAACGAATGAAAAAATGATAAACAGTAGAGAACGGGGAGAAGGGGAAAAGAAAGAAAGGGCCAAAGTGTTTAGTTAGCCAGAATGTGTTCAACCAGGCCAAGAAACCAAAACTCATATGGATAAAATAAATTTGCTGTGTATTTTTACGAATGTTGACATGCGGCTCTACGGCTCTCGGCTCTACTCATCCAACCAGAAAGAACCTTTCTTTTGGAAAGGACTTTTCCGCATTGAGCAGCAAGAGTAATTGTTGATCTCCTATTTATTTACACTGCGACAGTATATTTTACTGGTTGAAAACATACAAAAAGTGCTTCCAGGCATAGCACGTCGCTATTTATTCAAGCCAATATTCGACTTAATTTAAAAGTATACACAGCATTGCATAGCACTAACTGATTGCCATTCTGTCATTTACACTAAAATTGAACAGGAAAACAACTAAAGAAGATTATGTCACTAACTATAAAGGCGTGATTCTATTTATAAGGTGCTTGTTAGTGCATTTATGGCATTTATACATATGTACCTAATAGATTGGTAAGATAAATGTTGCTCACATCATATTTCTACATGAAACAATTATAGCTACATGTAAAGGTGATACGAAATAAGTTATTCATAGCGTGAAAAGAGTTTATAATCATAGAACCAAAAACTATGTTTTACAAAAGATGACTCGTGGATGAACCAAAACAGTGGCTCATTGCTTTCCTTATATGGAGCTAAATTCTTACGTTTCAAATTGATGCTATGAAATGCAATGCAAATGTAGACCCATTATGCTGTCATTTTACAAATATTTCCCTAAGATATTAACGAAGTGGAGGGTATCCTCTGAAATAAAACTTTTGCCTGAATGATTAAGACATTTTGTCCACATCCACATGGCAGTATTTTCTTTGCAAACATCTCAAATTGATCAAGAGCAATATGAACAGTAAGTGGGAAAGAGTTTGTGCTTATAAAGTGCTTCTGATCTTCGCTAAAGTAAACAGCAATGGAAAAGTGTATTCAGTTCATATGTGCATTCAGTCTTACATCAGAGTTCATATATACATAAGCCGCCTACAAAAGCTTTGATGAAGAACAAGATGCAAGAGTACTTTGTACTTTGCGTATGCAATGTGTAAATTCATTACAAATAAATGCAGGTTCCAGGAGAAATTAAGACTCAATTCAAATCGTGACGGTTAATACCTCAGCCTGTTCCTTAATGAACAAAACTAAAAGATCACAACCTTTAAATTATCAATCAGATTATGGAGACACAGCCAAGCGCACCGATAAGCTAACACGAAAAACATTGCTATTTTATTGATATACTTTATATCTTGTAACTCTGTAAGTAATGATATAAATGATATAAAAATGAAGTTCCACTAAATTTGCTGTGTCAACAGTGACAGGTGGCATGATCAAAACAACAAAAGTGTACAGAAGGGATTTGGACGGAGGGTATAATACTTTTTGTCAAATGCCCATTTACTAAGCACACGTAATGTATGTACATCATGATCAAGATGTAAACATTGACACTTTTTCCTACCACATAGACCATTTACCATGAGATGAATGAATTTATAAACTCTGCTGTAGCAAAAAGGGTCGACATTTTTTGTGATGTTGCATCTTTTATCTCCAGTTCATAAACCATAAGGTGCAATGTCTGGAACAAGTCATGCTCTTGTAGTTTTAAGGATAAGGCTTATTATCTGTAATAGGGAGCACATATATACACACACACACATTCGTACATCAGTTTAGTCATTAACAGGATTGAGTCTGAATACCAAGAATGGAACATTAGACCCAAGTAGTCAATAAAGCAAAACTAGCCAACATTCGGCTATATGGAAAAGAATGATATTTAAAATACATTTTAATGGGTCTTAGTCAAGCATTTTCTAGAGCAGATGTGGGCATATCAAACAATGTAGCTAACAACATGATTCATGAATTGTTACAAGGTATAAATGAACGGGGCAAAGATTTGTTAAGTAATGGTCATTAATCTGATGTTCATCAAAGTGTTGCAAGCAAATGATCCTTGGCTTGAAAAAAAAACGAGATATTTTTTATTCATTTGTGTTGGAACTGGATCAATAGAGTTGTATAGTAGATCCAGTGTACGTTTGACCATACTGGGATTTCGAAATAGAACACTTGTGTATTGTAAGGAAATGTCAAACAAAACCATGTAATATTAATGATAATAGCTTGTATTATATTATTTGCATTAACAATGTTTTTTGCTGTTAACACATTTTACAGGTTCTCTCATAAAAAGTTATGCCAACAATAGTCAGTATGACAGAATCACAAATGTTAAAATTAATGTGTAATATTCTTATGTTTCTAGGTTTGGTTTCAAAACCGTAGAGCCAAATTCAGAAAGCAGGAACGGCTGGCTCAACAGAAACAGAGCTCTAGTAGCAGTTCCAATGGATCCAATGGTTCACAAAATTCTTCTGGCACCAACAATAATAATACAGGGAGCAGTTCTGTAGATAGCAATATTAATCCTTCCAATATGAAATCTGGCTCAGATGTGAATGGGAAGTCGGCAAAGGAGAATTCCAAAGTAGATTCATCAGGTAAGAGTCTACAAATATACTTACGTATTTTTACTTCACATAAATTAATATGTATGTGAAGCCAAATATACAAGAACACGTATAAGCGATTTGGTAGAATGACTTGTTCCTAATTTTTTCTGACCTTAAAACCTGTGGTTGTTTTTATGAAATAGAAACCGTAAATTCATAAGCACAAGTTTAGACACAATATAAATACTATTAAAACTACCCCTTAAATGAAACTAGGTTTAGGTTTTTTTTCTGGCTCAGATGTGAATGGGAAGTCGGCAAAGGAGAATTCCAAAGTAGATTCATCAGGTAAGAGTCTACAAATATACTTACGTATTTTTACTTCACATACATTAATATATGTATGTGAAGCCAAAATATACAAGGACATGCATAAGCGATTTGGTAGAATAACTTGCTCCTAATTTTTTCTGACCTTAGAACCTCTGTGGTTGTTTTTATAAAATAGAAACCGTAAATTCATAAGCACAAGTTTAGACACAATATAAATACTATTAAAACTACCCCTTAAATGAAACTAGGTTTAGGTTTTTTTAAAGAATTTTGCTTTTCAACGTAAACCTGAGCCGTATGAAACGTCAAATAGAAAGGAAACTAACAGTTACAGTTAATGCACACATTGTCAATTCTAGTTAATTCTTTTGGAAGCATGCAGTTTTGCAGGGATAATGGATGCACAGTACCATTTTAAAACTTACTCATGGTATCTGGCACAAACATGATGTTCAATGTTCGCTACAAGTTTCGAGGAAGAGAGAAAGTTGGTGGAACTGCTAGACGCATTTCAAAGTGATCATAATTTTTCTTTTCCCAAACAACAGAGCTCATAAGGACACGATGAATAATCCTATATAGCACATGCCTATTAGAAACACATTTCCTTAAGAAACATAATGCGTAGAAAGTAGAAACTATGGATTATCAAGCACAACTGAAGCTTTGAAACAAGAACAAGTAAACATTTGAAAACAAGAGGGCTACATCCAAAGGAAATAATACCAAGTTAGACTCATATATGAGGTTGCTTCGTTACTCGAACACATTTCCCTTTTACCGTGAGTTTTCACTTTGGTTATCCCCCAAGCTTCCAATGGCTTGATGTCTGGCACTGCTTTGTAGAGCAGTGCTATTCCTTGGGCATCATGTGGCACGGAGTGGTTACTTGACATTAAGTGAGACAAATGGTGGAGGCAATATGAGCCGCAATTTCCTAGATTAAACCGTCACAAGCGACGCTAGACTTTTGGTGGAACGGAGTTTGGCCCTTTCTTTCTCTACATCAAACGAACGAGGGCAAAGGAAAGAGTGAAAACAAAAGTACAAAAAAGCGTAGACCCAACAACGTATGTAGTTACGTTATATGCTTCATAGAGATAGAAAAAAACGTACATAGAAGGTAGATAGTTATACTTATTCTAACATTCTATATATTAGAAGCTGGGTAGCTTCATCATATGAAATATTATTTCTCCGTGTTTCCAACAGAATGCGTTTTAATGTAGTAAAGATTAGAAAAGTTAACAAAGAGAAAAACGCATTGATAACTGCATGACTGTGTGAGTAATTAGATAAATCATTGCATTTTTAGCATGATTAAAACTGAAAAAAGTGGAATTTGAGTTTATTTATTTCCATACATGTTTCAGGGGCACACTAATTCTATTTTTATGAGTTGTTTAGACGAGATATAATTTTTTTACTTAACTTTCAAAGTTTATGACAACAAGTCTTTTTTAAACTGTAGGATCATTACTACAACTACTTTTCTTCGGTCATTATAAAAAATACCCTTTTTTATTTGTTTAATTCTATTTTTTGTAGCTATCACTAACCCGCAATATAGAATAGCGTTGTTATTTATACGTTCCCTGCAATAAATTGTCAAATTCATTAGAAAGTCAAATATCAACTCGTACACCTAGGTTGTTGAACAGAATGTTCTTCTACACATGACCATAGTGAAGACTACATACGTATAGAAAAAGTGTAGCGTGTAGCCATGATGAGTCTGTTATTGCTTCTTCCTGTTACCTCCCCCAATCGACACTTCCTTTCCAATCAGCTAGTGGTTGTTTAGAATCCTTCTATCTTTTAAGATTCCTCCTACTTGCCATTCTCATTCCTACTTTCTACGAGCTTGAAGTTGTTGTTCATGCATTACTAATATTCTTATACTTATGGTACATTCTGTGTCTTTTCGATTCATCTCGTTCGATCCCTCTCCATTCATTCAATTCTGTAGTTCTCATTCACTGCCAGTATACATTTACGTGACATTTTTCAATGCAGTTTATCCTATCCAACAATACAAACCTTCATAAAGCTTTTTCTGTCAGCATAAAACGAGTCGTTTGAACAATATTCCGAAAATTCTTATCTAGCTATTTCCGTTGTAAATTTTCCACTCACCTCTCCTATTTTAATGCTTACAAATTTGTGCAATTACAAATTATATAAATGATTTTCAGCAAATCATTGATGATTACGCTTAAAAAAGCGTCATAAAATGCATTGGTAATTCAATCTAGCAGGAAAAGTCAATTGTGAAAGCATACTTGTATGAAATCATGGAATAGAGAGACTGCACTGTTACTTAGAAAGACATCACCAAGTCAAAAAAAAAGGTGTAAAAAAGCAAATCATAAGGTCCCTGTTCCATAACCTACCCAATATCATCACATTTTTTTATTTTCCTTTTTCTTCGTACTAAATAAACTGAATGCACTACATCCCTTAGTTCGGCTCCTGATGTTCAGGGAGACAAGTGAGCAAGACAAATGTGAATCGGGGAAACTTACTACATCGGTAATAAATATAGCTGTCATTAATAAGACACCGTAGGAGCAAGTCACGCAATTGCTAGGCATTTTTTATTCAACCTCTGCGTAAAAAAGTTGCAACATATGCTTACTCTTAAAAGTACTCACATTTTTCATACCGTGTGGTAACATAAATCTGATGTTTTCTTGTGTATCTTTCGATTTTTCATGTGACCTGGATGAATCCTTGTTGAACGAATTGGGATGGCGTTGTTGATGTGACTGATGTACAGTGAGCAAACTTCATCAGTGTAGCGGAGGTAGCGGTGGGGGAAATTCGTCGTCGTCACCCAGAGGAAATCAGTCACCATGCAAATCTCCAGTCATTCCTTCCACACATGCATTTACACCGCTCATGTTGACACCAAATCCGTCACCGATTTCGTCTGGTTATGGGCTCAGCGCAAAAACTCTCTTCTGAAACCATCTCAAGTTATTTGTTAGAAGATGACTTAAAGTTTATGGATTATATCTATATATATTACCTATTACATTCTGTAAGAAACATAAAATAGATTTAAGTGTGAAAACAAAATGTAACAAACTCCATATACACGATCTATATTATTAATCAGTCCGACTGTTATTCTTAAAATAGTATGGAATATCTAACCAGCCAGCCTAGTCGTTTCTTATGAGGGTAACAGAGTTTTAGAACGCTGAAGTTATGTCGGTATAAATTATAGTCGTTCATGTGTCATTTTTTAGTATAGCTCTAGTCAGGCATATCTTGGTTGAAACTTTGAAAACACTGTAAATTTTAAAATAATTTATATAATTTTAGTTGTCTATTGTACTTATTGAATTCCGCAGTTTTGCGCAATTAGTAAAAGTTTGAAACAAGCGGACGCTATCCGCTATGAATGCAATAACTAAACGAGAAAAAAACTAATGTGGAAATACGCACGATATCCAAACTCATAAAAGAAAGAAAGAGAAAGTACATATAAAGTGGTATTCGGGGTACCAAACTAGTACATTTACAGCCTTCGTACTTAAGTATCGATATCGAAATGTATTGAATATTATAAGTGAAACCTAATTTGAGGATACATTACATTGCCAAGCTTTTGGTTTGTAAAACACATTTCAATTCTTATTCATAGTACTGAACGCTTTTGGTAGGCTTGTTCAAAAAAATCCGATTTCAATGTAATAAAATAGAGATGAATTTCAATGTCAACATTCAATATTTTAAGTCAGCGTATGTATCCATGCATAATTTCTGGTTATAACGAAGAAAAAAACGACGCTTCGTTACAAGACTAGTCCCCATTTATTATTTTTATATTTTAAAATATTTCTCATTTGTGTATGATATAGAATCTGTGAAATCGTCATCATGACTTCGAAAAAATGTGAAGTGATGCGTGAATGTCAAATACAGATCTGCATTAAAACTAAACAATATTATTTGTGTGAATTTTTTTATACAAACGGCAACTTTTTATTTTGGAGTTTTGCAACTTACTGACTAAAAATCGTCTCAAACTTGAATTGCGCATTTTGTCGCTGTCAGTAAAATATACCGCAACGCTTTATTTGTCATTAAGTATATAGACAGGTTGAGCAGGCTGGTCCCCTGTCAAGTAAGCTCTTGGGCTACTAGCATGAGCGCGGGGTTCGGTACCTTTTGGATTCATTTCTTAAAAACAATGCTATCACAGCTCCTACTAATCGTTCTTGACTCTGTGTTACTTCGGGGAGACGTAATACATTCTATTGTCGTCACGAGGGCCATGACTGTAATATTGCAGTGTTCCATATAGAGTTTCTCTTCTGTAGGAGGTGATAGGAAGTACTAGTAACAAGTATAAACCACTGAGTAAGATCGACAAGGTTTAAGTATTGTAGACTGCTCGACTTTCGTATCAACGAGTTTCAAATCACCTGGAATATCCAAATCCCCTGACTTTGACTAACCCTGTTTAACTTTTAGCTGTAAAACTTATTTCTAATTTCTTTCATTCCAAGCGCTTACCGCAAATATATATAAGAAATGCCATCAGTCAGATACATGTTTCTCTTTTAGTCAAAACAGAAAGTAGAATCATCATCATTTGCAGATATTTCATATTTACATGAAGTATATACGGACTTTCAACTTTGTTTTTACTTTTTGTGCGCAAGTGAAAGGTTATGATATTCTAGTAATTTAAATATTCAATAACACGAATATTATCCGTTGATTGGGGTGGTCGGCATAGTCGTTTTTTTCGGCAGGGTTTGTTTCTGCAGCTAACTAGTATTGTGTCTGTATTCCTCATCAAATT
>JAANSM010001139.1:0-20571 GCA_036850725.1 Orchesella villosa | reverse complement strand
GTCTTTGTATTATACTCAAAGAACTTAAGTGCACATTATTGTGGCTCCCTCACAGGTTCTAGTAGAAAAAAGCATCATGATATGGAGCGGAGGACAAACGCAAGTGAATTTACAGGAACGATACAATACGCGATACGGCATCTTCTACTCATGGGTTTACACACCACCACCAGACCTCCAAAAACACATCCATGGAAATTCTGCTTTTTTTAAAAAGAATTCTACCGAGAATTCCCCCTTCTTTTTCTTTCCTCTTCAGTTTTCTTACGAGAGGTCTTATAAAGTTGCGTAGGTGTATGATATATATTAATATGAGTTGTATATAGTTATATAGCTCTCTTTTCTATTTCATGTCGTCCTTTTTTCGGAGCCCCCTTTTTCTTCTCTCTTTTCCAAAGGGACTCTCGAGCATTCAGTCAGCACCATTGAATTTAAGAAATCCGTGAGATCAAGAACTGATGTTGAATGTTATATATATCAAAAAGACAAAGTTGACATGATTTGCTTTCCACCCTTGTTGCTTTCTGCTTTGCTTTGCTTTACTCTGGTTTTGGTTTCAAAAAAAAGAGAACGGGAAAAAAGCACAACTGGTGAACTGCAAAGACCTCTTCCCCATAAAAAATAGGGTTTGGACTGGAAAACTAGGTATTTCAAGTATCGCACTGTATGTGCTTCATTCATGGTTATTCTGCGTAACTCTCTCTCTGCTGGTTGTGCTGGTGTTGTCATGTCTGTTCCAGGTTTATAAGAAAGTACATATATATATTCATTTCGCGGTTGGCCACCGAAATACATACGCATACATACTTCCTTTCTCTGACTCTTTAACTGTGAGACAACCACGCGAAATGGAACGTTGCAGTAAATCTGTGTCGAACATTAGTTTTAACTGCTGCACAAGCACAAACAACAAGATTCTATAGGGCTAGTAGGAGAGAGTTAGTCAAACATTGAAAATCCGTTCAAGTTTTAGTCATTTCTTGATTTATGCATAAATCCTGGAAGGAATTCTTTGGCTATGACGCTATATGAGGTTCAACGTTACGCTCATATATTACATGCAAAATGAGCCGTATTTGTTAAGAGTTGTGCTCAGTCACACACGTTTCCCACGCATTATTATGTATCCTTCTCTTTCCTCTCTTTAGATTTGTCCACATATCATAATAGTAGTTACAGGGAGCAGGAGTAGAAGTAGAGAAAAGCAATGCAAGTCGTAACAACAACAACAAACTCCAAACAAAATCTCCATTGGGAGGAGGCAAGAAAAGGAGATGAAGATGAAGAGCATTCACAAATTTCATGTTTCCTTTTCCCGACAAAAAAAGAAAACTGAGTTTTCCTCAGAGGAAGTTTACTTACAGAATGGAGGGAAATGAGAGCACTTTTCTGTGACGAGGGCAGAGACCAAAAACGGCGAGATTTTGGAATATACCTTTTTTATGTATCAATCTTCTTTAGAAACATAAGCAAAAGAAAGAATATAAATGGCCATACAAAAGTACATGATGATGTTGTTTGTGTTAGAAACGTTGGAGCATATTTGTATTATGAATATTATGATGCATGTTTTTATGATCATAATGGTTAATGGTGGTATATATTGCTGAATGTTGCTTTTACATGGCATAAACCACAACACATCCTGTCACGTCCTCCTTTCCCAGTCAAAACCTTTTCTTTCTCTTCGTTTTCTTCCTCGTTTCTAAATCCAGCCACATCTCAGCCACTTTTTAGGATTCACAATTCACCGAAAAAGAGGGAACTTATTTGGAGAGGCTAGTCTCCACCATAATATGTGTAGACTGTGTACTGCATGGTAAAATCATCACCATCCAAAGCAAAATAGAAGCCATCAAAAAGGAGAGAATAAAAGAGTGTTCAATGAGCCAAGAAGAGAGAAATGAATGGTCAAAAAAGAAAAATAGTTGCTCAAATGTACACAAAATGCGCCTCTCCACACATAATATCGCTTCTTTTCTATATCTAACTGTTTCCTATATGTACAAAAACATATTGGCCTGCCTTTTATGCCTATACTTTTCTCAGTATTATTATTAAGCTCTCACATCGAGCATATACTGCCACTTCCATGCAATGCCATATTTACAAAATGACGATGGATCTTAAGATTTCTGAAGAAATTAGTGTGGGTGAATGGGGATTGTGGAAAGAGAGCATAAAGCATAGAGCGTTCCTTGTATTTTATTATTATAACATGTCACTTCCATCATTAGGTAATCCCAAAAGGAGTCCGAAGAGCAGCACCATAACCACACCATTGTATATGTATCCCTTTATTCCTTAAAGTAAAGAAAGAGCAAAGAAATTTGCTCCTCATAGACACAGAAGAAGGTTCCAATCAACATTCAAAAGAAAACAACCCCTGAAAGAACCCCTTCATCTTGGCTTTGCCTCCACACAAAGTTGCATACCGATAATATACTTCAGTTCAGTTTATTTTACAACTTATGACTACACTTTTGGTAAAGTCCAAACCCTTTGGGACACCAAAAACTCATCATCATCATCAGTCGAAATAAAAGTAGAGGAGATGAGAGAAGAGCCCCAAACATGGACCAAAAACGTGTTGGGTTTCATAGACAGGGTGTAATTCAATATAGTGTACGTAACTCTCACAACGCAAAGCAACAGAAGAGCTCTCCGAATGTCCATCCACTTTCAAATTTTCAATCTACATCCATGCACACATAATATACTGCATTCATTTTGAAGAGTTTTCCAACTAAATAATGAAAAAGCTTCATTTGGCTTCGAATTTCTGCTTGGTTAAACCAAAAATGTCCAATATACATAAATGATTTCTTGTGAATATTAAAGGATGTTGACGATGCTGATGCGTGATCTGATGTGATATATACTTTTATATAATATACTACACGTGGATACTGATTTGTCCTCAATTCTGCTCTTCTTTTATGCGTTTATACTCACTCCACTCTTGTTAGTATCGGTCCACTTGAGTTACTCAACTCAACTCTTCATCAAATCAACATGTTACGTAGGATGTTGTCAATAAAGAGAAGCTCTTAAAACTCTTCTATATACACTGTCGACTCAAAATACGGAAGAAATTGTTCAAAAGCATCTCTAATACATATATTAGCTTCGTGAATTATGCACTCACCCGTGCAGATACATGAGCATGATCAATTGATGATTATCAAATGATCATGTTATTTAAGACGATGATGCTATAATCAAGACATAACCGTGTGTGTTATTGAAGTTTAATACCCAACAACAACCATGCAATATGTGTATTGCCAATATGCATAGAATTTCAGACAAATCTTTTGCTGATCAATGATCAGCAGAGAAGCTACTAGAAAAGAAACAAGTTTAAAAAGTTATTTTTGACATTATTTCTCAATTTATGATAAAAAAAAGTAACATGATTAACTTTTAATAAGAACTATTTTGTAAGGAAGATTTTGAAATTGAAATTTGAATGCTCATTAGCTTTTCTCTACAAGTATAACTGGCAACTGGTACAATTCATGTTGTCAAAGTTGATAAAACTTTTGCTTTTATTTCCCTTTTTTGACAGTTCCTAAGAATGCGTAATGGAATAGGACATATATCTACCTCTTATTACAGCATCACCTTTTTTTTCAAATTAATTTTTATTAGGGACATGGGACATGTTGCAAATTGAAATACTCTATGAATACGCGCTCCATCCCTGCTTTATGAATAAGTACAATGAAGGATACTTTTTAAGTGATCCAAATTAGATATAAAAAGTTGCTAATATTTGCTTTCTAAAACTTTTCCTTTTTGTCATTTGTGACAAATCATCAATGTGAGGAGACTTGGGCGAGCTGAAAATATTGAGATTTCAATGGAAAGTCCAAAGTACAAAGTTTACTTTGACTGTCAGTTAATGGAAGCCAAAATCTCATCATTACGCGTTATGTCAGAATTCAGAACATATAACAGGCCAACTTTAGCATGTTAAATCATGCCGAGTTCTTATAAGAATCGGAGTATATAGTCATAATCAAAAATGAAGAAAAATAATTTGACACGAATTTTTCATCTCTTGGCTACCCACGTCGAGGAGAAGCTAGAAAAGTGAAAACACTACTCAAAATCATTTATTTTCATTATTTTCAATCTTACAATTCTGAAGTGAAAATACCTAGCTGAAATAACTTTTCTTTTTGGTTCGTCAGTCAAAACCTATAATGCGCATTTACCCCATTGTTTTCTTGATCATTATGATCATGTTCTTTCTCCGTAACAAGAATATATCTTGTAATGAACTAATTCTGATCTGATCTAATCTAATCTAACATCTCCGTCTCCATTCCCCATTATATTCCGGTCTACTATACTTTTTCGTACCTTCTTTTTATGTCCCAAACAAAAACAAGCTTCGTTTTCATTATATTATTTCACCGTAATTGAATGGCTTCAATGAGAAGAGAGAATAAGAGAAGCCCAGTTAAAAAAGGAGCAAAAGAAAAGAAAAAATGAATTGTAGTCTGAATTTTGAGACGAAGGTAAAAAGCCATATATACACAGCTACTTTTTGCCTAAAGGCCAAAACAATCAAATCAAAGAAAAGAAAGGAGAAAAACATGAAGTAATACGGAGTCAAAATGTAGTCTTGAGTGAAAAAGAAACATGTTCTCTTCATCTATAGGAAGGAAAGGAAGAGAGGGAATGGAAATGGTAGGACAAGGAGAGAAAGGAAATAGAAAGTGGAAAGAGGGAAAGAGAGAGAGAGAGCGTCTCTCCTGGGCGACCAGTCAACCATCCATTCAGGCGTCCACAAAAGAGCTCTTGTTCACTCGTCATATTAGAATAATAAATGTTCCCTCTCCTCCTTACTCTTACTTACTTCTTGTGTGCATCTATAAAAACTCAAACTTTCTCTTACTTTTCCCATTTCTCAAAAATCATAATCTCTCTCTCTCTCTGGCTACTAACTTCATATACCTATTCGTATATAATATGGAACACGTTTTCATATCCAAAATGAAACAGTGAACAGTTTTTTTCGTCTTCACCAAGTAACAACCAACTTAGTGTGCGTATAAGTACGTACGTATGTGACATACCAGAAATGGGGAGAAATTGACGAGAGAAAAAAGTCATCACATCATTTTGATAAAATAACTTTGCTCTCTCGTTTCCTCTCTCTCTCTCTCACTCTGCACATATTTTTTCTATGGGAAGAAGTGGGAATGTAGTCGGTAAAAAAATCTTACGGATGAATGTATATATATAACTATATGACTTCAAGTTAAACGTTGCTCTCTCATCTCATCTCTCTCTCTCTCTCTTGCTCAAGTCTTACTTTGCCCTTTCATCATAATAATAATATTCATACCTTAATGCACATTCATTCACTCGAGCTAGGAGAAAAGAAGAGAAAGTTTGTTTCATATACATCAAGAATTTACTCACCATATAATGCCACGTATATGTATGTCATGCTCATAAAAATTGAATATAAACATGTACATCTATATATCATCTTCTATATACTTCCATCGCAATGATCATGATGATGACATATGGCAAGCTATATATATTCAAATGTTTTTTCCCTTCAAATCAACGAAACGAAGTAAGTGGGACTGAAGAAGAATTCAGACCAAAAGCCATCATCATCCTCTCTCTCTCTCTCTTTCTCTCCTCATCGCCAACTTGGTGATGAGGATGATGATGTGCAAAAGGAAACTTGGGTTAAACGATGTTTTGTATGCCTTTAACAAACCAAAATTCACTAGGTAAATGTACATATAACGTTCCGTTTCCTCCAATGATGATGATGGAAAAGAAAAAGAAAGAGGAAGGTTTTTTCTCTCTATTTCTGTGTGCAGAGTAGCAGAGAATCAAATTCGATATTCAACTTTTTCTCTTTTCTCTTTCACTACTTTTCTGATTCCATAATGTTTTGCTCTCTTTTTCTCTCCCTCTCTTGTTATATGCAGTGCGATCAGAGGAAAGTTTAAAAGCTTTAAAGAGAGGAGTTTAACAACACTCAGTCAAGCATAAGTTCATAGGCACATAGAGAAGAGAGAATAGACACATCCATAAAAAAGTTGATAACAAGTGGAAAACCTACCTATAAGACGTCATCAGTAGCAAAAAAAGTGTACAACTTTCACTTTTTAAAGAATATATTTTTCTCTTCTTTTTCCCCTTTTTTATCCAACAAAAGTTAAAGTACTGCTTAATACTCTCTTCTTATAGTTCTCCCTTCAAAATGTGGTTGACGTGTCCATATGCACATAAATCCGTTCAAGTTTTTAAGAGAAAAAAAAGTGTGGTTAAAGTTGTGTATATCGTAATGGCACTTATTCCTAAACTAGCCCTTTGGTACGAATCAACAATGTTCGATTTGAAGACATTTTTGTGGTTAGATTCAGCATGTTATAAATACACATGCAAACAACGTAGATATATATACATACTTATACTTATTTAGATCAGGATGAATGTGGAAAGCTAAAGGTAATGGTAATGGCTGATTTTTTTCCTTCAAACACACATCAACATCAAGAAAACTGCACCTTGACGTTCTTGCAATGAAAAAGTTTACGAATAAAAGATCATCTGAAAATGACTTTTAAAATAACACTAGTGAAACTTGTTATATACCTTTCCGTATACCTTTGAGTGTGTAGTCGATACGAATTTGAATTTTTACTTTTGCTTTCATCTCATTTTTCCTACTAAAAGCCATTTTCCTACTGTTGAATAGTGCATGTCTTTAAACAATCTCCAATCCTGTTTCCCTCCTTGAAAGCATCTTTCACAATTTCATTTGCTTCCACATATTTTTTTTTCTAAGACCGGCAGTATACAAAACTACACATGATACGGGCAAGGTTTTATATAATATGCTTAATGCCTTAAGCTTTCTTTTTGCTGGCGTTGCAATGTATTTATTTCCCTCGTTATTGCTACACGCTGAAGATGCTGATGATAGGATGATGCTTCTTGTGTTAGTTGCCACTGCTCAACTTGTCCCTTGAGAATATTACTCAAAAGGTAAAATGTAATGTTTCCAGTTTACGCTGCTGATGCGACGTATATAGTGTGTAGTGCTGTGTGTAGCATTAAGGAAAAAAACAGCATTGCAAAATACATAAAGCTTCTTAAAGATTCTCAAAGCAAGGGGAAATGATGAAGTCTCTAAGGAATTCTCAGCCCGGTTTCGTCCCTCTCCTGTTTCCAAGAGGAGGTTTGAGAGTAGACAAGAAAATGTACAGGGAGAAGGAAAGAAGAAACTCAAACTCAAACAGGACAAGAAGAAATGGGAACCAGTAGAGACTTGAGTTCATTGTGATGCTGATGATTCTCTAGATGACGGTGATCGTTATGCAATACACAGTTGATGATCGTCTGGAGAAAGACGGATATTATATGAAACTTGAGCTCATTCCATTCCACCACGTGTGCGTTTATACTCATAGTATATAAAATTATGTGGGGTCTTAGACTAACTTATACTTAAACCTTCCTACCTGCTGATGAAACCACAAAATGCCAGAGTTGTGGTCTTGGCAGGGGAAGAATGGTACACGCAAAGATACCAAGAATTGCATGTATGATGCAATAAAATGTGTGGGGCCTTGTTCCGGCATTTTTGGAACTGAAGAAGAATGGAACAGTTTCCCTTCACAATACCTCATAATATACCGCCTCCTGCTACTTATGATTTCGCAACAAAGAACTATACGTTCCCTTCACATCCCTACCCGTATGATAGAAATTAGATCAGAGTTGCCCGCATGATTTTAAAATTATTTTTTTCCTTATTCTTTCTCAGTATGAATTCTTTTTGAACAAGAACATTTTTGTCTCGTGCGTTTCCCCATTATATACACGTTTTCCATTTGTCTTTTGTTGCTCAACTTTTTTCTTCTTTCTCTCTGGTTTCTTTGATATATTAACAGAATTCTTCTCAATTTTAAGGGTAAATGGTTCTCTTTTTTTCGTTTTGCTAACGCAAATAACTAACGCATCATCGTTTCCCTTTTTTAACTGGACTTCTGTGATACGGTGAAAGATTACAAGAGAAGAACTTCATTGAGTGAGCTATGGTGGAGGTTTGGTTTTCGTGAGGAAAATATGTGTGTGTGTGTGCGTTGCGTGTACACATATATAAATCTAGTACACATTATATGGAACGTGCTTTGGAAAAGAAAAGTTTCACATATTTTTTTTCTCTCTCTCATCTCTCCTCCTTTCTATTCTTCTTCTATAGTTATGCTATATATAGAGGAGAGATTGATGATATTGGAGTTTTTTTTTGGTAGAACGCCCCATGACTTGAGCGAATTTCCTTTAAGACTCTTCTTCTTTTTTCACTAGAGCAAAAGCTTTCCTCTTTGTGTTGGTGTGGTAGTGGTGGTGGTAAAAAAAAGAAAAAAAATACGTGAAGAACATAAAGTTAGCTTTATAAACATCCGAATAAAATGCACTTCTTCTTTAAACTCTCGACGTGTCTGTGTACTCAAGAATAGGAGAGTTTTTGAGGAAGAAAAGAAGAAGTGGAAGAGGAAGAAAAAGACCGACTCTTGAATCTTGCTCTCTTACAACTACTATTTCTGTTGTAGTTGGAAGTGATGGTGGTGGTGATGATCATCATCACCATCATCATGATTGTGGCCGTGTTTTTGGAGGTGGTAGATGGAGTTGATGGTGTGATGTGAAGCTCAAAACTCAAGAGGAGCGTGAACTCTCTTGAAAATAATTTCACATCTCTTCTACAAAATGTAACTTTTTTTGTTAACCCTTCATGTTCCTTCCCACCTCCTGACTAGCTCCTACTATTTCTTTTAAGTAGATATAAAGATCGGGTTTATAATATGGTGTGCTGTATACACTTTTGTGTTGGTTTTTATTTAACAAAGTGTGACTACTCTGATGGTAATATTTATGAGAGGTAGCAGTGAAAAGACAAGTCTCTGCAGCTCAATGACGTGACATGATTCATCCATAAAAAATCCAACGTTTTTCCCTTGTGAGCTCGTGCTCACNTCTGCAGCTCAATGACGTGACATGATTCATCCATAAAAAATCCAACGTTTTTCCCTTGTGAGCTCGTGCTCACTCACTTTGGTTGAAAAAAAAAACAGTGAGCAGAGAGGTTTTTTGGTTCGTGTGCTAATGTCTACATATTAAACGCCTAATATTTCCGTCTTCACATGTTTAGATTAAAAACGTGAAAAGGGGCAGCATCAGCTTTTATAAAAGCGAGAGAAGAGCAAAAAGGGGAACACACGTATATAAGTACATCCAAGTTTCGGGTTGAAAACGAGAATATTGTGTGAACTTAATTGCTGTTTCGAGTATCAAATTATTTTCAACGATGAAGTGTCTGTCTGGGTGACAATTTCCCTTTTATTTATGAAACAATTTACGCCTACAGCAGCAGTCAACCACCCATGTTGCCAGAAGATATATATCTGAGTTAAGAGCGTAAAAGCACAAAAACTCACACACTAGCCAAAAGCTTTATGATTGTGTTCTCAGGAAAATAATTTCGCTCTTCGTCTTCATATCCAAAACTCCACACACATAATACACACATTTCCATAATTCTGCTATCATCTTACAATCTTCTGCTTTCATATTCCAACTCAAAATCTTATTATTCCTTAGTTTAGCATAGGCAGTGCCAAAATATTACATACAAATTTGTCTATAAACTAGACGTAACTACAAATGTATAAGGTGAACACTCTTATTCTTATGTAGAAAATGATATATATTCACAAGTGTTTTAAATATTGCTTACGAATAATATTTCCTAATATATAGTTTTTTTTCTTGTGCCACACACTGATCCTGAGAGAGTGCTGGCTCAGTTTTTCTTTCTCTCTTCCAAAGATTTGTCTGAATGAAAAAATAAATTGCTCCACTTGAAGCGAAACACCGGATATATTTTTGTGGGAATAATGACTCCATTGAAACTTATTGCCAGAGTATGTTCCCTGCATCATCCTCTCATACTCTTGGAACCGGCAAGCAGTAAACAATGTTCTAAACCGTGCTTCTGACATTTTGGAACACTTCTCTTCTCTCTTTTACTTTGCTATATGTAAGTCTCCATCTTCATCTCCTCCATTATATCATCATATTCACCAACCCTCCATCTAAAATCTCTTCAATATATTGGATCGTAGCTTGGCTATGCCACAACCTCAAAAAATAATGTATTTCTGGTTTCACCAAGGAAAGCTCTGCTTGAAAAAGGAGTTTATTCGTGGAGTAAATTCAGTACTTGGTAATTTTCCTTGTGAAAATGTAAGATGATGTGAGTAAAAGGCTCGTTGGTCTAGCATATTACGCACAATATAATACGCAGTTAGATATATATAACTTTTATGCATCTTATTTGTACTTATGTCGCTCATCATGAGTAAAATGAGACACAAGCCAAGAAAAAAAAGAGGACTAGGAAAAGATATTGCTTTGCTTTAGCTCAAGTACTAGAAATACAAAGTAGTCATGTGGCTACGGCAGGAAAAACCATCATTAAGATTTCCCCTTGATATATAGATATCATTGAAATTTATTGAGGAACTATCGAGTAAATCTTCCTTCCGGACAATGGAATGAGTAGAAATCTCTTTCACTTTTTTTCCTTCCTCTCTTCTTTCTCTCTCTCTCTCTCATCCCAAGATTTTCTTGTGGGGGGCATAAAGTGCACTAATAAATTATTTTCTTTTTTTCTCCTTCGGATATCAATACATAAAATCAAGTTGGAGGCCAAAAAAACATATAAATACATCCATTTGTGTCATCTACGGCTACATCGGCTATGTGTAACGTGCCATTTTTTCAAGATGCTCAAGAAATCTAGACTAAAACCCAATATTTACGGTTGCTACTATTTTACTCTCTCTCCAACCTCTACAAAACCAGATAAAGATTTTTTTGGATATAAATATATCAAAAAATACTTTGTTATTCTCGCTACGTACATCTCCTTTCCCTCTCTCGTGTATTTTATATAGTATCTTAATTTTGGAGTTAGTTAGCAGCAGTGAAGCCCATTGATGCTCCCGCTTACTCATCCCGTCCTCTCTCTCTCTCGATCCGCACCGCCATAAAATGGAAACGGTAAAGGAGATGCCAAGAAAAAAGGGATGAAATTACTGGCTTTATAGTCTCTTGCGAACCACAAGAGGAAAATAGATTACGGAATAGATAATCTATGGCTTTGAAGAAGAAAGAGACGGGAAAAATCAATCAGTAAAAAAACGTATATAACTATAAAGTACAACCTCATCCAAACGTCTTATATAAAAATACAGTAATGCTCATTGAGAGAGAAAAGTAAACGACGAAAAGTAAGCAAAAACTGCACAGCCCTGTTTTTATATTGTATTCTGTTGTGGCGTTACGTAATCCATACCATGAACAGCAAATCAACCAACCACCAAACCAAACAAATATAAAGTGCTACCACTATCCGTTCTCAAAATCCGAAGCAATAATAAGTGTGCTTCATGTGAAACTTAAGACAAATGATGGAGCAAGTCAAAGTGAATCATCTTGTGGAACTCAGCGTGTGCATTGATGAGACATTTGAAATTCGACAAAATAGGGGAACCAGGAAGGATTCCGTATGGCATAATATATACGTATATGATGATGATCAGTTCAGTAAATAAAATGTGGAGCTTATACAATTCAAATGAAAACCATTTTCTTCCTCCTTCAAACATCATTATCAACCACCAAACCAAACAAATATAAAGTGCTACCACTATCCGTTCTCAAAATCCGAAGCAATAATAAGTGTGCTTCATGTGAAACTTAAGACAAATGATGGAGCAAGTCAAAGTGAATCGTCTTGTGGAACTCAGCGTGTGCATTGATGAGACATTCAACATTTGAAATTCGACAAAATAGGGGGACCAGGAAGGATTCCGTATGGTATAATATATACGTATATGATGATGATCAGTTCAGTAAATAAAATGTGGAGCTTATACAATTCAAATGAAAACCATTTTCTTCCTCCTTCAAACATCATTACAAACCATCTACAAACAAAAGCAATCATCCGCTTGGAATCCATTCCCACAATACTATTTGGTTCCAAGAAAAGATGAGAAACTAACGTAAGGAGGATGGATATTATATGGAGCTGGTGGGTATATAAATGACGACCATGTTTTTTGATGAGGTAGGTCTTGTTTTGAACGACTTTATTGAGCATTTGAGCACAGAGAAGATGCATGCCAAGATACAATAATGGTTGTATATGATGGTAGACCACGTTGAGTTTGTCCAGGCACATGATCGCATGAATACATCCCTCATCTCCTGTACATTACCCATTTTTTCTTGCCCATATTTCTTCGTAAGCCGCAAAGCAAGCAAGATCAGTAAAGAATGGAGAACTTATACAACGTTATGGATAGAAAATTGAAAAATAAACGAGTCTATATATCTTTGATGGTAAAGAATGAATCAATGACTGACATATTTGCAGTGAGATCGGCTTCCATCTACAATCTTCAATCTCCACCTACCTTGAACCCATATGCACTTTGATCCACTTTTATCTTTATCTTATCCTAATCATTTTATACAAGAAACATACGATACGGTGAAACTAAAAAACGTAGCTACATGAGCTGTGATATGACGTTGAGAATTGGTCTATTAAACATTTCCTTGATTATTGTCCAGGACTATGTATTTCTTTCATTTTAAAGCCGTAAAGTATCCAAACAACAAAGCTGTTGTAAATATTAGCTCATTTTATGGCATATCTCAGCAGACTGCATTATGATGCATCATAAAATAAGTAGAGAATAAAGAAAGTCATTATAGAATGCGTCATATGAAGTCAAAAGTCAATTTTAAATACAGCTTTTATGTTGGTTGCTCTTCCTACACACAAAAGTCATAACGGTGAAGCTTTATTTCATCATTGACTCTTGTTTCTTGTTAAAATATTTTGTTGCTTTTTGAGATGGTTTTTTATTTTGTTTAAAAAAGGCCCATTATTAAAGTACCCTCCGTGAAGACAGAGTAAAAAAGTTTGTTATACGAAGATAAAGTACTTTAAGTTATGTATACATGTCGATGCAGTCTTTTTTACTGCTTCTTTTCTTACTGTTGCTCTGCATTCATTGCACTTTTGACAAGGTATATATATATTCTTATACCTAGCACAACTTTTCTAGCTAAATAATATGATGTAAAATACGGGGAGAGAAGTAAAGTATGGTTATTATCTCTACCCTTTTCCAAACAGGAGCAAAAAAGGCTGAGCCCTAACCTCATCCTCAGCTCCACTCCATACGCAAGGTATGAGCAAGTTTTTTTTCATTTTTAAAATGGAATGAAATGAGCGACCAAAGACTTTGGTTGATGTCTGCCTGTCGACTCGTCGGTGGAGCAACACGAGCCTTCTGTCCTCCTCAACTGAACATCTGCTCAGAAAATCTTGATCCTTTTTTTCTTCTTCTTCTTGAAGAAGAATTTCCTATACGCCAGGTGTTTTCCGAGACAACAACAGCAACTAACCGCTGTTGCTTCGGCTGCTGGAAATAAAAATGAATCTCCTTCTCATTTTTAAAGAAAGGAGTGATTATTTGCCCTTCCAAAGACTTGGCGTTCTAGTTCTAGCTTACCTTGGACTGGATGAGTGTATACTTCACTTCACAAACTAGTCCCTAATTTTATATAAATGTAGATTATGCGTGGATCATCCAAGCAATGGATGAAGGGAATGGAGACAAAGGAAAAGAAAAAGAAGAAAAAATTATGATCATCTCCATTATAACACACACCGTGTGCTCATCATCATCACGTTTTATTCTGCTGCTCAACAAAACGAGATTATGATGATGATTATCATGATCTCCAACAAGTTGCCTTCGTGCCTTCATGTTAAACTTTTGGACATTTCACTCAAACTTACAAAGTATTGAGACAGAAGAAAAAATGAATATTCATCTTTGTTTGAACTTTTCGTTTCTTAAAATCAAGAAGCTCTTTTTGTGCGTTCATTTAAGGATTGAAGTACTATGCAGCTCTGAAGCTGAACACACTTTATAATTTCAGTAAAACTGACACTCAAAACGCTCTTATTTTCCTACCAACTTCGTCAACAATCATAATAATTACCTAAATAGAAGGCGACAAAGAAGCACGCAACATGGGTTTTCCATTGTAGTTAAGGTATGCTTTTTGAGATGGAAATATTAATGTGGATATTATTATCATTGTAATTTCCTATATGAAACTATGTTCCTGGAACCAAAAAGCCATTTGGAACTGAGAGTGAGTTTGCAAGGCATTATTATAATGAAGCATTTTCCTTGTATGTCTTTTCTTATTGAATGAAGGAATATATATAAAATTCATGCAAACCTTTCATTAAATCTCCAACACCTTATACACTATATACACATAATGACTTTTTGCTTGGGGATTTTCCTCCTAGGAGCCAAACTAAATGGGAATATAAGCGAAAAAGGGATGAAGCAGGAGCACACGCAAGCTAAACTGGCTCAAGTTTTATGTTATGAGAATGAGAAAATTGACAATCATGATGCTGTAGTTTTAGGTAACTTCTGACGCAGAACTAACGATAACTGTCTGGTTTCATTGTGCTCCATATATATTAACTACGAATCTGAACTGTTTACTGTGAAAAGTTGGACAAAATCCTGTGTACATGCGGATTGTGGGATTGGGATGGGTTACTCGTTGTGAGATGAGATGGGAATGGAATTACGCACCTTGACTAACTCCCTAAACTTGTTCGATCTCCTGTTTCCACTCCATTTATAGTCAAATTTTTTGGTAAATTGAGAGTTATAAATTGCTTTTTGTGGGTTAGAAATGGGAAAGAAGAAGAAATAGCTGCAAGTTAAATTGTGATATTTTTTTCTTCTAGAATTAGCCTTACTATCACAATAATTGCTTTGATTTTGTGAGGTAGCCACAATAAGGAACTTCAATAATCTCTGATTTTTTTGTGTGGCTAATAAAAACGCTTCCGGAATTCAATTTAAATTGAATGTGTGTAAGTTAATGCACGCAGCACATGGAAGTAATGTATTACATATTACATTAAGCTATAAGGGAAGAGCCAACGGCATTCTCTGTTAAATATGTTTTTCTTCTTTTTACGTAAAAATAACACTCGTCTTACTCTCTCAAGTCACACAAGTAAAAAAAGAGAACGGTAGCCCAAGATTTTGATAGAGTTTGAGCCCTTAAGCCAGGCAGGTCGGTTCATTAATTGACCTAAAGTTGTTGCTCCTTCCCTCTCAATCCGCTACCAACCCATTGGGTATTAGAAGAAGAGAGAGAGCCGAAAGTATCATCATTATTGTAAACCTTCAACCTTCTTATCTGCCAGTATTAAAATAATAGCTGTTCTTTTGCTCTCTTAAGGCATCCTGATTGAAATTGGATGATATGGTGGTAGTGGAAGTGGCATTGGCACTGGTGTCTTTAAAGATGTGCTTGAAGGAATTTTCTCAACTTTTTTTGTGTAATCTGCTTTTTAACTACATCCTAAAAACCCAGCATGTTGTAATGATAGAAAGACACGAAGTCATGCAGATGTTATTAGGTGATGGTGATGGAGGAATGAATGTTGCTAGTATTGCTACTGAGTTGCTATATAGTCAGAGACTCACTTGATTTTTTATAGTTGAAGACTCTTCCACATGGAAAAATTGGCCTAATGCTTTCTGACGTTTTTAAACCACAAAATGACTATATATATACCTCATACCTAGGATTATATCAATGTATTTCATTTCTCCATTGGAATTTTGGAAGCGTAGATATCGTGAATAGATAGTAAGGATAATAGACAACAAAAACGAGGTTTTATAGGTAGTTTTGGAAGTGATAAGACTTGCAGTTTTATACCTTATGTAACGCATTTGAGGAGGATTTTATGTGTTGCCTCCTCGCCTCGGAACGGAACTCTTTCTTTGGAAAGACAACAAAAAACTTTTTCCCTTTGTGTTCTCTAACCTAATAGAGTGGAGATGAGAGCGCACCATATAGACCTTTTATACCATACCACTTTTCTCCGACTATCTTAAATATAAGAGATTGTAACGGAGTCTTTGATACACAGAGATTAAACTCTTTCCTCTTACTTTACTCGGCTCAAAGCCCTAAAGAAAATGAGAGCAAATATGCTTCCAGAATTTTTAAACTTGATGCTTTTTAACAAAACTGATACTTTGATGATGATCATGATGATGATGATTATGGTGATATTGAACAACCACACACAACGACCAAGACCAACAGTAAAATACCAAAACCAAAAACTGCCACTTGCGTGCTGCTCTCTGCTCTTGATGTGTTATGCATGAAATTCGGGAATTTTAGGGGTTGAGCTAAAGTAAGAGGGAAAGAAAAGTTATTTGAATCGATCTATATCCATCTACTTTGTATAAAAGAAGTTGGTAAAAGTTTATCATCGTCGGCGTGCATTGAATAACAGTTCCTTTTCTGGTGTGGATTTCTCTCTTTCTCTCTCTCACTCGACTTCCTATATATCCCTACCTCTTTAAGAGAAATAGTGACTTGACTCCTGTGAATATTTATGGACTTTCTTGTCAAACTCACTGGGCCTTTTCTTTTCCATTCTCGTTCCTCATCTCATATCTCGCTCGCGCTCTCTCTCTCTCTCTTCCTCTGCTTCTTTCTCTGTGTAGATTTTTAATACGCTGTGTGCCAATGCCAACTGCCAACTTCCTATTTACTTCAAGTTTCCACTTTCACCGAAATCCAAAAAGACACGGAACACGGAGTCCTCTAGTCATAGACAGAGATGAAATGCAGTTTACTTCCTCTTAAGTCTGCAATAGAATGGAGGGGGACTTTTTCCTGACGTTTCTTCCTCATCGTTAGAGTACACACACGTAATGAACAGTCTAGCGAAGTAGAAAGAGATGTGGGTATAGAATATAGAGAAGCAAGGAGAAGAGAAGTATCAAGATCTTATCAACTTTAAAAAGGAGTACAGTAGCTGAAGGGGATTTTATACTGTAAATCCACCAAATAACTCATGATAATGTCGGAGGATATATAAAAGTATGTCTTTATATAGGAAAATCTCGAAGAGAATCTCTAAACCACCCGTTTGATAAAGGGAATTACTTCCTTGACGGAAAATAAGAAGGACTTTTTGTTTAAAGCAATCCAATTCATCAAGTTATATTTAATCCGCACTATGAACCTATCGCTTCTTTCAATTCCTATCAGATTTATTGGAAAAGATTTGAGAGCCTCATCTGTTTTCAGCTTATGATATCATTATACTATCACCCCATCCTATCTTTCAAAGGAGTAATTACTCAAATGCTCAAAGAATCTTAGTAATAATATGACCGAATAATAATACTAAGAAATAAGCCCTCAAGCAATGCTTCTACTAATAAATTTTCTAGAAATTAAATAAACTAGAATGGATACGCAATGAAATCTAAACTAGCTTTCAGCTTCCAGCTTCTGTTTCGTTGAAATTTATCATCTTATCAAATCAAAACACGCAACAAAAAAATAAAAAAGAGCTCATTTAAAAATGCTGTAACTCCACCTGTCTTTCACATATAATCATTCTAGGATATAAAATGAAAGTTGCAGAGAGCAAAATACTCCAGAGCTCCCTTTTTAATAACATTATTGCGCAACTTGAACTCAAAGAGGCTACTTTTCACTGCATCTCCTTTCAAGTGTCATTCTCTTCTACTACTGAGTGAATATCGTTAACCAACAACAATATCATATATGAAATGACATTATTATTATGGTAGTTTTCAACGAGTTCATCTCATCTCCTCATCCTACCTAAAAATCCAAAGAGCGCAAACAACACATGCCCAATGAAAATGAATTTTCAGATTGTATACATACTCAACTCATATGAAATGTGTATGTGTACTATTGTGTACGTACTTATGTAAGAGCAAATATTGTGCAATAAGCATCATGATGATATGATGAGATACACACTTACAAAATTCTGCACGAGTCATCATATCACTTTAAACTGTAATTCATTACATTACATTATTATTATGCATGTGCTGCGCTGAGCCGAGCCCGCATTTATTTCCTCATGAAATAAAACGATATGATATTATGTTAGCTCAAGAGTTCACCAAAAACTTGGTAGTTGGTGCGTACCTTCCTTCGCCCCCGTATTATCAACATCATCCCGTATCACGAGCGATGATGAAACAGTCTATTTTAGGTACAAACATAACGAAGTGTGTACAAAGATGAGATAGTAAACAAAATGAAAAATGCTTACACATTCATATTTCTCTTCTCAAGTTATCAACTCAAAATTTTGTGTTTCAAAATTGGAATGAAATTTGAGCTCAGAACGTAATATATATTCTGGACATTTAAAATGTTCTCCATGAATGATGCGATGAGGCGTAATGAAATATGTATGCATTTCACTATTTAGGCACCATATGCGCTACCTCTTTCACTCTCTCCCTCTTATTTTCCATATGAATGGAACGAGCCTGATGTTACCTACTTTCTCTTGCTTACAACTTGTTCAGAAATTTCACTGGAAAATATGTAGCAGCAGCATACAATGAACGACACAGTATGATATTATGTAGCGGCAACGGGCCGTACTTTACAAAGGCGAGAGAGAGAGAGAGAGCGGGAATATTCTTGGAATATGGGAATTGTGTAGGAGCAAAGCATATTACCATCATTGTCATCATCACCATCATAACTGGATGAAAATATCGCCCATATTGCACCTTGTTTCGAATCATTTCACTCGATTACCCTGTTTCGCTCTGCTACTTGCTTGCTATGCAGTATAATATGTAACTCTCAATTTAACCAATGGCCCTCCTGCTATACTGAGCTTTTTGGATATGAGAATGAGAAGCGACCTGGTCTGGTCTGGTCCTGTTCTCTATGTCTTCCGCGTGGAGCGAAAGGTGCACCATATTCCGTTTTGAGACATCATCATCATAATACCCATTCCAAATTCCAACATAAAATATTTTTTAGTGCGAGGAACGGAATGGGAGTGAGTGGGTTGTTACATATATTTCAAAATAATATTATAACACTATACGAAAACTAAACTACTATACACTTCTTATTTCACACTGTGTTGTTATTACATAAACTCCTCTACCTCTATGAATGTCACACGGAAAAGCATTCTTGTCATCACAGCTCCTTTTTTTATTTCCCTACTCCAAATGAAGTAGTAACATCAGGGGCCACATCATCAATTTAATGGCTCAAGCAGGAGCAATTCAGCGTTGTAAAATCTGCACCTAATTTAACGGGCCATTTTGTCCAGAGAAAATTTAATCCGCTTGAAATAAAATGAAAAAAGGAGAGAGGTATATAATATTATGGTGTGCGGCTCGACTAGAGGTGAGCAGTTGTGCTTACTTCTTCTGCTTGCATAAGCAATATCTGTTGTTGTACTACATGAGCGGATTGAAACGTGGAAAGGACCTCTTTTTTCTATATAATCCAAACTCCATTTACACAAAAGTTCACATCACACAGGCTGCTCCTGTTGTGCTTTATATACTCGCTTTTTTACACACAAAAGGTTTTGTATGTAATCTGTATCATGTATATAATATTTCCTCACAGGCTTTTATTAGTATAAAGGTTGTAATGCTATATATAGTATTTCAGTTAAAAAAGCTGAAGTGAATTGATCACTTTGTCCTTTTTTCTTGAATACCAAGTTTTCTTTTCTTTCTCATTCTCTCTCTCTCTTCCTTTTTTATTTCTTTTGACCAGTTGAAATGAAATGTGTGTGATGCAATAGCCTGCACATCCGGTGTTGTGCTTGCTCGCTGGAAAATTGTATGAAATGGAATGGATGGGCCTTAAAAATTCAATCTAAGGAAACCTCTCTATTGAGCCTATTCACGCAACACTTGTCACTTCTTCTTCTCCTAGATAAAAATGGGAATTGAAAAGAAAAGGAAAAAAATATCCGTGTGATGTCATGCTTTCTTTCCATTCCCGTTTCGAATGTCATTGAGAATGCGAATGGTAATAGTATAAAAAAGGCTATATATATCCTCTTATATATGGCGTGTGTGGTGCTCCTATTACCCCACTCAATCTCACCCGATAATCGTAATAATAATAATATTATAAAAAGGTTGAGAATATGGACTGTAAAATCATGTATAAAAAAGTCTTTCCATTTTACTACACACTTTATATAAGACCACATGACAATATGATATGAAGGGAGCAAAATGCTCTTATTTGCAATGCTTATGCTCTCTCTCTGTCTCGTCTCATTCTATGTCTTCTGGCTTGTCTTCAGCTATTGCTTGCCCTACATCCAATCTCCTCTCCACTTCCAACTTCTTTTATTTTATTTTATTCTTATGCTTCGACTGCTTTTTTGGAGATGGGCCATTTCCCATATTATATGACCAGTGAAGAAAAACGAGTCCAACTCATTTCACACGAAAGACAGTCCGTTTGTAGCCGTGCATAGTGCCATAATATTACTTCCAGAATCCAGAGATTGCTACAATAATCATATAAAAA
>JAANSM010001138.1:0-20585 GCA_036850725.1 Orchesella villosa | reverse complement strand
AAATAGATATGGCTCTTCGAGGGTCTCGATTTGCAGTAGGCTGTTTAAGTCTGACTCCATGGAACAGTCGCTTCAAAAATGAGCAAATGTTGAAAAATGAGCAAATGTTGAAAAATGATAAATGCATCCGTAATTATAATACTTTTTATGACTTCTTATGCCATACTTTTTACACCACAAGTATTTCTATTTCTTAAATTCAGAGATGCAGAAATCGCTGATCGCTAGAAATCCTTCGCGAGTTTACATACAGCTTTTAGGTTTCAGGGATTCAACCTTCATATTCCAAATTAGTAAATGGCCATTAAGCAAACTAATTGGGGAAAACATTTTGTCAAAATATATTAAGTACTTGGTTATTTCCATAAGCAAATACGTGTATGTACAAGAAAGATAATATATCTTGGATTGTATTGTTCTAATTTCCAACTACTCCCCTTCTTATCAATAATACGGATCGTAATGAGAAGATCATTATCAATTCACGAACTTGAGATGTTGGATATATGTACTTTCCCTCAAAGTGTCAATGCCAACTCCCACCCGACGAGGGATAATGAGATGGAAATCGTGGGAAGATGAAACTTCTGTTTTGTGCAATTTGGCATGAAATGATGTTTTCAAGCATCTGGGTGGGATATAAGGTTTATCTTATACTTTTTGAAATCAATCTCCCCTTTGCAGGTATTACTGGAAAGGGTAGTATCTACTATTATACAGGTACTCGAAGTACACTTACTTAGAAAATTCAACCGCAATCAGTTGCTCAAGTACAAAACTTGACATTTTTTGAGATTCGACATTCACGTGCCAATCATCTAACCCCTCAAATGCATATATTATGTACATGTGCACCTTGGTTTTCTCCACTATATTATACAATTCATAAATCTTTACGGAGCAATGATCTTGTTCTTGTCAAATCTGATAATAACCAGTGATTTCTCTGTAATCAAACAATAAAATGAAACAACATCATGTACGATTACTACAATAAACCTTTGATAAACCTTTGCTTGCACCATAAACCTTGTAAAGCTACAATGCAAATACACAATCTTATGCACCTCATGAAATCGAAAGATTTTAAATCATTTTATAGATCTTTCATAAACTTATTATTTCATCCCTATTTTTATCCCATGCACATAGAATCCCAATTTACCTTACGATTACGAATATTAATATTAATATTATGATTCAACAAGATTGAAGATTCAGCTTCTATTATACTGCTTCAATTATAGAAAAAAATCCTTGATGACAATAATTATTGACAATAGTCCACATACTGTCTGAAAGGTTTTTCATGTACAGCAATAAAGTTTCTAGAAGATATTTCTGGAGACAAATAGAAAGCGAGCACTTCTCAAATGTCTTTGACTTTGACAGGTGTTATTATATTCGATATAGTATTGTATATCCCCATCCTGCCATTCTTTTGTTACTTTATTTCAGTGGTGGTGGTAGATAGTGGACAATACGGAAGTATTGAATACACTTAAGTGTGTTTATACATGTGTAAGTATGGTTTTTCATGGCATTACTTTGATTACATAGTCGGTCGCCGTGCCGTCTGGCCCTTGCAAGTGGAATCCCTTTCACTACTGACTACTGGCTTAAAATTTATTGAACAAGACACACGACTATGAATGATCCTATATACTGCTTCCTTCCTTATCCGAATTTTTGTGGTGAGTATGCTAAATCTCTTCTTTTTCTATAAAACACGTATAAACTCCTGAACAAAGTAATAAGCTGCTTAATAAGTATCGTATATTGAAAATTGAAATCCGCACCTGTTACATTAATACCTGGTGCTATATTATGATCCTCCTACTGCACTGTCATAACTGTATACATATTATGTCCATTTGTTGACTTTGTAACAACAACATGAAGTGAAAAAAACTGAAATCAAAATTGGATTATGCACCTGTGTTGTACTTTACTTCTACTTACCATCTACATACACACGTAGCTAGCTGCTTGCAAACAAATGTGGTTATTTATATACAAATATAATGCAGATACAACCAATCAAAAACTGCCTAACACAATGATTTAATCGGCTTGTTTCAATTTGACGTGTCAAAAACATAATTATACACGTAATGAGTCTCTAATAATGAGCTGAATCGTTGATTTTAAATCATTTGGATCCTTTCCGAATGTCAAAAAGATTATCAAAGAGACAAAGTTCGAAAAATATAAATGAAAAAATCACCGGTATCTGAATGATCATAATATAATCATATCTCATATCAACAATGCAATGCAATGATTGATGATGATGATTACAAATGACAAAGCTGGAATTGCCCAATTGCCGTATATTTCTTAGTGAATTTCCATGTCGAATAAAAACATCTTTGTTCATTTTCGTTAAATTTTCATCCCGCGATGCCCCGCACAGCCGCGGGACCCAGTTGGATGTTTTCCATATTAATGTTTGTAAAAGCATTGCCCAAAGTATACGCACAAATGTAAGGTGAACTCAGGTGAACTTACCTGGAGAACCCTTCCAGAAGTTGGAAGTGTTATGTTTTTGTCATTTGAAACTTATTGACGAGTTGATAAGTTTTAATTTAGTTGATATATTTGTATCTGTAGCGTTCATTCATTAGTTGGTGGTTGGGGGACCAGAAAGTTATTGGGCATTGGTTATGGACATTGGAAAATACTAATTTTGATTATGTCACCGTAATTCATAATTGATTAGTGTCAGTTGTTAGTTAGTTGTTAGTTGTGTAAAAAGTTGAAGGTAAGCCCCTACGACAGGCAAATGTATTGTCAAGTGTAAGTATGATGCTGAATGGAAGTGTTATTTATTTGTATTAATTGGTTTTTATGTGACCTTTGGAAACTAGATTGTAGATTTTAGAATCAACAATTGAAGAATGCGGTTTCTGCTTCGAAATTTGTTGGGGAAACCGGGTTTCCGGACTCTGCAAAAGGAGCTATTGTCTCATCGTTGGATAGGAACATCATCATGTTTTCATGCGGAATCTACGTCACCACCATCTGCAACATCTTCCACCGATGGTTATCTAAGAGAAGCTTATCACTGCAGCCAGGCGTGGAACAAACGCTTAGAGACTCCACTGCTTAAAAAAATTAATTTAGGTAGCTACCAATCAAAATATATGTGATATGTATTGTTCTATCAAACTACGGTCAGATTTATTTCTATTATGGCTCAGTTCAGTTGTGATCATTGTATTTAATTTTCGTTGCTGTTTTAATTATATTTAGATGATTTTTTCTATGATATGGATAGACGGTACCAAGAAGACAAAGTGATAAGTGCAATAGACGTGGATTTGGTAGGTCTTGATCGAATTTATATTCTATTGTGTTTCTATTAAGTATTTGTCAAGAAGAGTCTTGATTTTTTAGACCGAATTAGAGTACGGATAAGTAAATGGCAATGTTCTTTTGACAGTATGTAAATCGAGTCACAGAAGAGGAACACTTAGAGGAGTTGGAGGAAATTGTACACAGACTACGGAGATCCCCAGCAACTGCCGACGCTTTACCTTCAACTAGTCACGCAGTTATTCGTGCGTATTTAAAGGCTGGCAAAATCGACGATCTCATGAGGATTTTGAATGATAGGTGGAATTATGGGATATTTGTGGATTATCATATCTCAAATATTTTGATGGATGAATTTTTAAAACAAGGAAATAATCGAGGTATGCATTATTTTTGTGCTGTTACTTTGTGCAAAGTTAACTAACGTGTGTAATTGTAATTATTTGGAATTTGGAAAAATTGTAGATGCTGCTAAAGTTGCAAGTTTGCTTATGCTTGAAGAAGACTTTGGATCTCCAACATCTTGTTCTTTTGCTGTGCTTTCTTGTTTGAAGTACATACAAAATCCAACTCCTGAACCGTGGGACAGCCAACCAGCAAAGGCCGAGTCAGAAGAAGAAGAAGTATGTTAAGTTTTGTGTAATTCCAATTCAATTGTTGATATATGGACTTTTTTGGAAAGAAGTTTATTAATATTCTAATTTTCCTTTGCAGGTTAAAGTCAGATTGTTCAATCTTCGGAATCCATATTTTGATGACCATCTTTGATTTGACAAGTGCAGACCATGTAGTTGGGAAAACTTTAGCCTTGTCAAGTCGTCAATTGATGGGCGATGATGTCTTGAGCAAATCTGGAGAGTTGATTGGGTGGGCCATGTATGGCAAATGGAATAAAGTGGAGTCTTTACTAAAACAATGCACCACAGCCAAAACTTCTGTTTCAGAAGAAGCAGTAAGTTCCCCTGAAAGTAGTCATGTATGTTTAATATCCATGAATTTAATTAAAATTCACTTTAACAAATGTTTAGTTAAATCAGCTGTCAGACTTGTGCGAGAAAGCGTTGGCGGAAATCGAAGCATCCTCTACAAAGTCATTGTCTAAGCCGAAAGTTCATCAATTTCCTGGTGTTAACCTGGATGAAAAGGAAGTCACCGAAATGTGGAAGAGGCTAAATTACCCAGATAATGAAAAAATTGTTCCTCGCGTGAAGGAGCTTCTTTCTTCAAATCAATTAAAAACATCAAAAGATTTTAACATGGTTAAAAAAGCCGAGCATCTTCTATCATCAGCATTAGCTGAAAGGGAAGACAAAGAAATTAATGAGCAACTGAAAGCCTACGAGGATTGGAATGAACAGAGAGTAAGTGAGCTAAACAATCAGATGACCAGGTTCCGGAAGTTTGAAGTAATGGAAAACATTGAAGCAAAAAAGAAAGAATTGAAGGAGAAGGAAGAAGTCATTTTCTTCTTTGATAATGAAGAGGAATGGATGATGAGACTGCCACCAGAAGAGCAACAAGGCTACAAATTGGCAACTAATTATTTCCCAAACAGTTGGATACCTTTTGTCAAAACGATTCCTGAAAAGAAAGAAAAGAAGAAGAAAAAGGTCGCGTAAATACCAAAACCTTTTGTAAAATTACATGTTACAGTAGTTTTGTTTAATTGGAAACATTTTGTATGAGATGAGGAGAGGCATAGCACATATTATGAAGATGGCTTTTGTCATTAGAAAATTAAAATGGATGGAAATCATATATAACATTTTATATTTACAGTTCATTTATTTCTTATTCGTCAATATTACAATTTTTTTGTGAATGGCTGGTTAAAGAATAATATTATAGTAAGTATTGTGACTGGTAGAATTTGTTAATAATTCTTATAAAGTAACCTATCACCTACCACAATTTTCGTGAATTTAATTTAGGCGAAGTTACCTTACTGGTTAAAACACCACACCAGCTTCACACGAAGATTTACCAGGTTTATGCATATTACACAAAAAATCAATTAAAATTACTTATGTATAAGAAATTGTCCTCTTAGCAAAGTGTATAGAATTTACCATTTTAACTACTTTTACACCCGGAAGACCGGTTTTGCAGGAGCAGATTTGGTAGAACAATTGCTATTTGTTCGCTTAATGTTAGTCATATTATTCATTTTGATAAGTTTAGGATGTCCATTGTTTTGTGAAAGTGCTGGTCGAATTGAGGGTGGAGCTTTCGGAGCAGGTCTCGATGATTGAACTGAAGTATCCAATCTTGCCTTCATTGGTACAATTTTTCTTATAGTAGACGTCGTGGACTTGACTGGTTTCAATTGTATTTCTTGTGCCCGAATCGATCTGAAAGGAATATTAAAAATGTATATCAGAATGAAATCTTCAAATGAAAGTATTAGTTTAAAAAGCTCATAACTTAGGTTTTAATGACCTTACTTTCTTCCCGTAGATGCTAAGGATTCTGTTGAAGCTGCCTTAAGAGAATGAAGTTTAATCAGGAGACGGCTGTAATGTATAAATAAACACATTAATATAGATTATAGATAGGAATTAGGTGAAACGTTAATATATTTACTTTTATTATTATTTTGAGAAATTACTTTCGTAAAGGGGCTGCTGGAGGCGCTAATCCAAAGTCCGATGGTTGAACTNGGTGAAACGTTAATATATTTACTTTTATTATTATTTTGAGAAATTACTTTCGTAAAGGGGCTGCTGGAGGCGCTAATCCAAAGTCCGATGGTTGAACTTCGTCGGCTGATATCTGCCTCAAAAGATTTCCACAAGAGCCCATGCTAGGTCTCCGAGCTTTATCCCCGTAGCAGTCTTCATCGCTGCTGTACTCCATTGCTTCGTAAAGTGCTAATTTTGATTGAAAGTTGCTGACTTGAAAGTCCTTGGAAATCTTCATAGATCTTAGGGTGCTTTTCGGAGAGCTGTTTCTGAATTTTAGAGCAGTCACTTCCTTCTTGAGGGCGTCGTAAGCTTCACATTTTCGAAGCAGGGCTGCTGCTGTCTTGTCAAACTGTTTTCGAAGGGATGCCAAGTCCTTAGATAGAGATTCGTACATAAATGATTTTCCCTTGAAGCTCTGAACTTCAGCTTTTAGTCGTGTGTTTTTCGCTTTCTAAATTATGAACCCGAACTTGAAGATTGAGGTTGAGAGATTGCAAAATCTTTGCATCATCGCTGACTGATCCAACGGCAGTAACTAGCTCCAGAGCTGCAAATTAAGTTTGACATAATATTGAAGGCTGTGGCTGTATACACTTATTATAGTTTCTAAGATTCGAGGCTAATTCTTAACAAAATATTTGAGAGTGACTTTCGCTTACCCTTATTTTCTTCCATTACGCGTCAGAAGTTTACACAACTTTCAGTAATTGTGACAAGGCCCAGTTGAGTAGTTGAATTAAATAAGTGGAAAAAATAAAATAGGCAAACCTATTTTGTCAAGTGAGTCCAGTCCAGTCCTTCCTTTGCAATGACAAGAATGGAATTGGCTCAAGTAGGGGAAAGCTGAAAGTAGATAACTATCAACCATATCGCTCAAGCCAGATTATAGAGAGATTTATATTTTGCATGCTCATTATGTATGCATAAAGTGACCGTTGGAAGGTTTTAAAAGCATTGGCTATTGGCTTTTCTTTCCAAGTTTTATCCTATTTCAAAAGCCAAACGAGTGAGCGATGTATCATGAAAACCATGATATTGCTGTCTTGTCTCTACCGTCCCGCATCCAAACGCAATGTTGTTCACGATTCGCTACATCAAAAGTGTCACACATTCTTCATCTCCTTCTGAAAAGCTTGGCTTGCACTTGGTTTGACTTTGTTTAAACTACCTATTGTACCCAAAATCCAGATACTAATGCTACCTTTTAGCTCTCTGCTTTTGTCTCATCTCATTTGACTGTGTATTTAAACAAGGAAATATGTTAATTCATAAACGAACAGAGAGAAAAGCAGTGACTATACTATAGATAATGTGGAGGGCAAGACGAGTATAACTTCAATATTTATCAACAGCTCGTATTACTGAGTATACAGAAGGAATTACAGTGTAAATTACATATCACATATATGTTTTACTCACTATTAAAGTACATTTACATAAAGCACACTTTGAATGAAAACAATAATTTAATATAACTTATAAAGTATATAATCGATCATTTATAACGCGGCCGGGGCACAGACAAGTAATTGAAAAATTTACAGGCATACAGCGTTGAATGTTATTAAATCGTAAAAGAATAAGAATTTCTTTAAGCACCACACAGTTAAAGTACATTTAAGATTTCAGTCAGAGCTGGTTTTCCGCTCGTTTTGGTGACGTGCTCCTGGCGTGGAATACTCTTCTGGAATCGGAAATACAAGTTGGGGTCCAATGTTTAAGCGTGTATCATTTGTCTGTGGTCGTGTAATTCCAAAATGAGAGGTCACAGTTGCCCTTCTATTGTGCGTTTCTCCACCCTAGTAAAATCATTCATTTTGCGTGTACTCACCTTTACGTGGCTCATAGATTTTAAACTGAGTAAAGTAGACTAAATAAACTCACCGGAGGTTTCTTCAACATCAAGCGAAACAAAAGAGTCCCCAAGTACAGAACAGACAAACACGCCACTCCAATTGTAACATGAGTTTTGTTGAAGGACAAGTAGCAGTAGAGGGCAATGTAGCTCATGCAAATTGTCTGTGAAAGTAACAAGTTGATATATACACAATGTTTGGCAAATGTTGTTCGTCTCAACTTAACTCTCAACTCTAGCTGCTAAAAGCTTATAAGGATGAAGGAGAACTGTTTGAATGATATTGATAATTAATTTGACTTGCATATTATTATTGTGCATATGGCGGTTAAACGTAGTTTCTTCCTTCGGGTCGTCAATGTGAAAGCAAAATTTTCGTACAGTAGCCAGGTGAAGAACTGAAGGGTCCTGTAAATGTGGAACATTAACCTCATATCAGATTACCAAAACAAACTACGTATACTTCACAGTAGTCTATATGATTATTCTGGCATCATTATTCGTTCTTACACAGCTAAAATAACTGTCCAGAAGCTGCTGTAGTTTATCGTCTTCTTAACTTGGTCAATTTTTGTCAGGTACAGCATTGAAACATTAATAGCAGCTACTTGAAGCACCTTCATATAAAATGGGATGTGTCGCATCAGACAGTCTGCGCAAGACCTCTTCCTCGCTTTGGTCGCAGATACTTTCTCTGAAAAGAGAGTGGCCATGTGAATACTACCATCTGAATTCTTTCCATTTTGATTGGATACAGTAGGGGCGTCTGTATGTCCTCTCTGTTGTGAAGAAGTGTTTGCATTTGCATGCGATTTTGAACCAGATTTTGGAGTTGTTGCGGGATTCAAGTTAGGGTCCATGATATACTTATTCGGGATTAGAATAGAATTGCTTACTACGTAGAGGATACGTTTTAAAAATAAGAACTGGCTTTATCGAGGACAACAAGTGAGCAAGCAGGAAAGGTTATTCCACGTATGACTATTTATTATCCGTTTATTACACGTTCTACTCTGATAATAAGAATTGATTTTCGATGAGTGAGCCTTGATAAAGCAATTTTTAGCTCCCTTTTTCTCTCCCTTAACAACCTCTGAAGATAATACGATTCATGCAACACTACGACACTACTGCCAGCCAGCCCATACTATAGCTACATGTCCCATGAAAATATGCAAAATGTCATTGATGTAAATCCCAATGAAAATTCGGCTTAGCTAGGAATACCGTACTTATGTGCATAAATTCTGCTAAGCCATACATTTTTGATTTTGATTTTAAAATAATTTACAGAATGTAAAATGAAGACAAATCATCTAATACTTATGATCTTGTACCAATTTTGACATTTCTTAAACTGATATTTTGGGTTCAATAAAGAGTAAAGTATTGGAACAAGATTTTAAATAAGATATACAGAGGTGACAAGCCAGTCATTTGGAACAACGTTTGGGATGCGATGACCTGTTATAATCCTCTGCAGATCCCACATGATGATCTAAAAAAATATATAGTGTAAATGGTTTCTGTAATATAATATCGAGCAGAACATATAGGGACATGGCACATGAATGAAAAATTACCATAATAATACATTCAGCAACTCCCAAAGCTGCAGCTGTGCAAGTCAGTTCATCATACCATCGGCTTCTATGGTCAAAATGGTTCAGGGTGAACTCCAATAGTCATATTATGAATTACTTGATGACAGCATGCCGCCGCCGTAATAATTATAGCAGCTCCCATCATGACTTGATCCCTCATGTCAAACTACGATTTAAAAAACCAACACTTTTCAGAAAGTCTAAAAAATCGAATTTATGCTGACGTCATGATGATGATCATTATCTTAAGGTAAATTTTCGCATCTAACTTACAGTAACAAAACATCCAACTACCAGAAAATACAATGAAGCCATTCCAAGGGAGTAAAGAATTTTGCTGAATGCAACCAAGTAAATCTCCTCCTTTAAATATCCAATCAATAGGAACGAAGTAATGTCACATAACGCAGCAATCTGCAAAGAATTTAAGCTGGATTTTATAAAGTTCACATTACCATTCGCATTTAGAATTTAAATTCTGACCTGGTTTTTCATTTTACCTCGAGAAACAATAAAATATAATGCAGCCAATTCATTTTCCGACATATTTTAGCAGCCATACGAACTATAAATTTTTCCATGACATAAAACCCCCTGGTACAGCATGGGGAAATTAGTTAAATTCATTTTAACCTCTACGAAAAATATTTTAATACAAAGTAATGAAAGTACTGATCCCTTTTACGGGTACGCACACGGAAATGAAATGAAATAGGCGCGTTTCATCGTCCTTATAAATCTCTTGAAATCTATACAAATTATGATCAGGTTTGGGGTTGCAATTATTTTTTTCAGATTTCCAATTCATAATATTTCAAAATAGATAATTTTCAATGTAATCTTGAATACACTGCATACCTTGGATTATTCGAAATAATTCGAGTCACGGCAAGTATAGTTAAAGTTTTTAGCAAATATACGGTAAAAATCTTCTGAATAAACCTTGTTTGAACAGTTTTATTTCCATCTTTCATTTCAGCCGCGACGGAATATTTTGGCATTGAGGAGAACCACTATTAAAAAATATTATTTTATAAATTATAAGGAATCAAACCAAAATCTGAAAAGCTTGGTTAACTTTATCAAAACGAGAAAATGAATTGTAAAATAATGTCATATTATATTGCATAATATTATTCATACAGCAGGTCCACGTTTACGACGCTTGTGAAGAGGATGTTCGTAAAGCTCATTGCTTTTTTCTACCGTACCAGTATAAACCGACGTTTCTTGTCCAATGCTAGAATCTACTGTGAACATTGCATATTAGACGCGATTTAATTATTTTTGTTTAAAAGATGACTCACTATTTCATACAAGTTATGAATAAACTTTTCTTGAGATTGGGTTGAAATGCTCATTGGTATAACTCGACGTTTTCAAAACTCACCTACAACATCCACCACCTCGCGAATTGAAGACATGCGTTTATCTGAAATACTGATTGTATTCGCTTCTTCATCAGGCAGTAAAGATCCAACTGACGCCAATGCTCCCACTGAAGTTTTCACGAGATCCGCTGTTATTGGCGACTCCTCATCCAGTACTACTTCAGAATCATTGTCTTCCTTACCCTCTTCAACTGTGCTCAAGCGATCTTTTTCATCAGCTTCTGGAGGGTGTTTGCGGATAATCCAACTTTTGATTCGGGCGAGAATACTTTTGCTACGCGTTTTGCTGCTTAGGCCTTTTATTTCGGGTGGTTCAACAATAGTTCCTCCCTCGACAGATCCTACGATTGATGAACGTGACCCTGTTGATTCAAAATTTCGAATTTCTTCTTGTGTAGGGAGTTCTGCTGTTGTAACATCAGTTGTTGAAATGACAACTTCTTCTTCATTTGTTGGAACTTGTTCGTCAATTGGGGGAAGTGGAGCTGCCGAATCGGATGATTGTGGTACAGGTTCTCTGGGAAAGATTGATTCCTCACCCTCGCCCTGCTCCCTTGTCTCAACTTTAGCCCGTTGCGGGGTATCAGGTTTCTGTTTACGCTTGCCCTTGTCTTTGTCTTTACTCCTGCTACGACTTCGTTCCTTATGCTCGTTAGTGTAAGTAAGTAGGGCTTTACGCACAGTTTTCGATGTAGTTGGTTTTGGAGGCATTTTTTGTCTTAATGGAAAATTTTGTTGGGGTATTTCCAGAAGTACACAAGTAATGTAAGTCAGTGTTAGTTTAAATGAATCTTGAATGGAAGGGTAGATGGACAAATCAAGTACATCAGAGACACTGGAATTTCGTTGTACAAATGTGCGAAAGTTTTAGGAGTTCGATTTTAGTTGAAGTTGAAGCCTGTTGAAACTGATATATGCATGCTCAATGGGCTCAATGTTTAAATTACATTTAAGTAACTTGGGATACCAATATTTTGGTTTAGACGGTAGCTATTAAACTTTGCCACCTACCACCACTGCTGCCACCAAGTCTTAAACCTTGAAGTAATGTGACAATGGTACGATTTGTACGAATAAGAAAGCTATTTCCATTATGCTGAACAAAAGCAATTCCTAGAAGTTGATCTAAAGCAGAGATGTGTAGCATAATGATAATAATATATAAGATTATTCTTTGCATCAACATAATATTGTTTTTATTCAACAACACGCGTTCGTCATAATTTTAGAATTTGGACATAAGGTTCGCTCATTTATATATGCCACTTCAGTAATGTGGATACGACAAGAATACGACTTGTTCTCAGTGATCCAAGATCCAATATAACTTTAGGTTCCTTCACAGTGAGTACTCAAAGATATAGCGCTGCTATATGCCACCTTTTTGTTGACACATTAAATGACATGACCAAAAAGCATTCTTTGAATCTCCAAAATGGATATCTGATAGGAGAAGATAAAGTAGGCAGTATAAGTACTTCTATAATGATAATGATAAATGATGATGAAGCAAAATGTTTTAGCAATGAGTGACGAAATCAAATGATAAGCTCGAGCATACTCATACCATAACCACGCTCTGAGAAAGGAGCAATGCCGGAAGCCAAATGTTAGAAACAAATTGAATATAAGTGATTTCCTTCTCTTCTAATTCCTTGAGAAACAGCAAAACAACAGCGCTCACAATTGTTAGACCGAACCCAGCAAAGTTTGTAATCCGGTGCATCACGAATTTCTATTGATGTGATTCAAAGCCAATTTCAAAATAACTTGTGATATACTTATATTCAAAACAATAGGTAGTTATCGTCATCACTTTATAATTCATTTAGTTTTACGTGGAGTAGATAAGGTGCAAACATCAGCATCAGAAAGGTCAGCAGCACGGTAGCAGTAACGAGTGGGATAAGGATAGAGTTGTAAATGACTGTGACACAGGCGCAAATAAATGCTATTATGGCAGTCTAAAACGTTAAAACACATGTTAATAGAAAAAGTTAAAATAACATATGCAAATATTATGCAATTACCAAAGGAATTGTTCCAGTCAACGCAACGTATTTAGGCCAACGAGCTCGAAATGAGATCGTAATGCGGACGCACGTAAAAAGTACAATGAATAATCCGCTATTTCAGAAACATAAGAAATAAAACTTAAAATATAATAAAAAATGCAAAACTCATAAGTCATAGTTATTAGTTTACCATAAAGGATAATTAAAATAGGTTTCTTACAATGCTAGGTATATCCAGTCGTGCGAAAGCTGGAAAAAATTGAGAGTAGAATCCCTACCAAAAAATGGGGCATTATGAATTTTAAAAAACTGAGATCAACAACGTTTACGAAGTAAAACTTACCTATTATATGCAGCTGCAAATATTACTAAGTTGATAATAAAGAGCTGAATAACTTTCACCACCATCATTTTAGCAAATAAATATTGCTTGAGCATTGGACTTTGTAGCTAGTTCACAAGAAACTTTGTATTGTGGACAGGTGCAAGGAAGCTAATCAATGAAACAAAAATTATCCAATCAAATTGGAATCATGTCTGTAACCGTTTGAAAAAGATTATAAAAAATGCTTGCATGACTAACTACCATTTCGTACCCAAGTATTCCGTCTTCGATCACCAAGTTTACCTCCTCCATCCTTTCGATCTGATCCTTTTTTGTTTGTTTTAACCTGCACTTTATCATTATCTGATGTGACCGCTTTTATCACCTCGTTTACAATGGCATTTAGAGTAGTCATTGGACCGCTGGTTGGAAGTTTTTCTTCAACTTTTCCCTCCACCTCTGGTAAGTTTTTATCTGGTTCTGGAGGATCTTCTGACAAGTAAGAGCCTGCGGAGTCAGAAGAGCTTTTGCTTTGCCCATCAACATCCTTGATAAGACTATCCGCTGACAAATACGACTCTGAAGGAGTTTGAAGTTGGGCCGAATCGATGGTACTCTCCAAATCAAATGTTTTTGTGTCGAATTTCTTTATTTCTTCGATGTTCGCGTCTGCAGTTATATTATTGTCATCAGGTATTTCAATTATCTCCAGGGGATCTCCTTGGTCTAGGATGCTGTTTGGTTCTTCCTCTGACTTTTCTTTGTAAGGCTTCTTTTTCTTACCGAAATGTTTGAATCCTGCTTTAATTGCGAGTTTCAGGGTTTAGGAAAGGCATCTTTAGACAATATACATTTGAACTGTTTTCTCTGCTTTATTTTTTAGAGCAGGTTCACACGATATTGTGTCAAGAGATCATCATTGAATAATTTGAATGTGTTTAGCTGATATGTAAACGTGGAGTAGAGACTTATGTTTTTGTTTGTCACATGCTAAATACAGTCATGTTCTTATCATTGTGTCGAACTGCGATTGTCTGAATGTAGGGGTACTTGGCAACGTAATATAAAGAAGACAAAAGCCTAGTCCTAGCCTTTAGGGCCACTTTGGAAGATTGTCATGTGATGTCATGCGGTAGCATGCATATTATCCAAGTCTTCAGTATAGGATAGGGTTACGTGATGGTTGATGTTGGTATAGCAAGAGGGATTAAAGTATACACACGACACGAGTATACAGCATATCCAATATAAATCTTTCGCATCTAATTAAGCAGTTACAAGCGTAAAAAGTATGAACAAACGATGACTTCATTGATGTTGGTAAATCTCAAAGAGCAAACGCACCCGTCCAACCTCTTTCATCATTGGCAAATCCCAATAAAAATATAAAAATATTATGTGCTAGTTTGTACTTTGTAGTATGTAATCCAAATTGCATAGTATTTGGCTTTAATATTGTCATCGTCATCATTATCAAATAACTAGTTTCTTCGCACAGCCTGGCTCGATTCGCAGGAATACTAAAATGCTCCAGAATTCCACGAAATCCATAAATGTATTGTGTTTTGTTTGTGCCGTTGGCCATATCACAATGGTTCACTCCGCATTGTTCTTAAACGTAGTTCATGGTATGGCCCATGCTCATTGGTTAATGGTAAGTTTAATGTTTTGGTGTTTGCTCTCGCTGCATTAGATTTTCAAGACGTAATTTCGATAATTTAGCTCAATTATTACATGTTATCATAATAAATGTGTTTCAGTTTTCAGTTTACTTTACAAAATCTAGAATGATCCGGAAACTACTTGGTTGTCAAAATCATCGTGCCCGAGTATGGCTATCATTTAAACGAAATCGATTTTCTTCCTCTAATTTTCAACAAAATTTCATCGAGTTAATCTTATGGGTACTACTAGTATGTTTAGCCCTCTACATTTACACACCAGCCATATCTTCGTTTTCTGCATCGTTATTTACCGGAACAAAAAAAATTGAATATGATATCTCAAACGCTAATCAGTTGTCGGAAATGAAGCTTACAGTTCAACTTGTTCTACAAGCAAGTGCAAATGGCAGCTTCATTGAAATCCTAGCGAATCAGTCTTCTAGTCCATATATCGTTCCTCCAAAATATCGTGAGAGATTTGAACATGATTTATCAGATGAGTTCTTGTATATCCCTAAAGTTCCTTCGCATAACATATCAGCAGTCAGTTTCAGAGAAAACTTGGCCATAGTTTGTAGAGCTCCTTTTGCCATTGAATTGATTTACGAAGGGCTTGCTGTAAGTTCAACGATAATTAAAAAAAAGTTAATGCGTATCAAAAATAAGTACATTCTTGAAGATTATATCATGGAAATGGATAACATAATTTTATTATACCAAAAGCACAGGCCCCACGCTTTGGAGAAATTTCAACAGAGAAAAAATATCGACAAGTTCCTACTTTAAATCATACATTTTATGAGATTACGCTTCACTTTAACAAATATGAGTTGGAAGAAATGGACACGGGCCGATATATATGCCAAGCGACAGAAAAACAAAATCGGACATATCTGCTTGAAAATAAGAAAACTCGTGGATTCATCGATATATTTGTTCCAGGTATGTATTGATATATAAAAGAGTCTTATTTTGATCTGCAGAGGAACATTACATTAAAAACCTTTCTTAGTTCCAATCTAATAACGCTCTAATGAAAAATATAAGTTCCCACAAGTTTGGCAAACCCAAGCAGACCAAAATTTTAATGCAATTGTTGCAAGATATTATGTACGAAGTACCACACACCTGTATTTTCTATTTACTGTATTAAAAGTTCTGCTTGCTTTTGCATCTATATAGATACGCATCTACAACACAACAAAATGTAGAAAATATTTAGAATCTTTCGATAATACCACCACCTTCTGCTTGAATTGTTTATATGGCTTAATTAACAGGAGAAATGAAATTACTTCACAACGGTCTCTGGAATGATCACGGCTTATTAGGAGGATCCGCTGTTGCTTCTCCAATTATAGTGTACTATGATGTCGGTCGTGGTGGTAAGGAGATTACTTTACCTTGTGGGGTTTCTCACCCACAGACTAAGGTGTCTTTGTACCATAAGGTTTGCTCACTATTTTGTACTCAATTTTATGTCATCTTTTATACATTCACATTTCATGCATCCAACACAGCCGTATCGCATTTAATAATAGGTTGGAGGTTGGATATATATGGAGCAAATGTTTGAGTGATGTGAGGCAAATGAAAATAATACTAACTTTCAGGGAACTAAGCTGCTGGCTTTAGAAAATAAAGGAGGAATCGTATTTAATGCTCTTGAAGGTTTTCGAATCCCTTTCAAACTTATCGAGAATTTATTACGAGCCAACTCGGATTATAATCAGTTTGCTTGTAAGATTAAAGGAGGGATTCACGAGATGCTATTCAATATTGTCATTAAAGATGGTAAACAGGCAGGTTTTATTCATTACCTATACGATGGTCAATGAATGTCATAATTATTTTAACTTTAATAAATTGAAACTTGGTAGCAAAGCAATTTGGTCAAATTTCTCACCTTTTCATATTATAATGCCTTTTGTTTAGCTACAAAGTCTCACGTTTCCCCGTCATCCTCTTTGGTATCAGTTGGAGAAGGTCAGCTTCCAGTTCAACTGTTTGTGTGTGAAGCAGACGAGCCCGTAATGATTAGATGGTTGGATGGTCCTCCAGCCGTAACTCTTAAAGAAGCGACAAAGAATGAATCTTCTTATAAACTAAGCTTTATTGCAACACCAATGCAGTACAACCATACAAAGGGTTCGATGTCAAGAATTCAATGCTCAAGAAAACGAGATGGAATGATAATTCACGTGTGGGAATGGGTTGGAAATGGTACGCTTGACTGTATGGTAAATTTCATGACATTAAACTACAGACTAGAGCATCATCCAGAGTGATGTAGAGTTCTGACAAAATCTTTTACGTCCTCTTTAACAGCTATTTACAAAGAAATATCCATTACTGTTGAATATATATGTAGATACAAACTTTGGTTATAAATTCAGTGAGAATATATAGATGCTATAGGGGGTAAAATTAATTTAGAAGTTTATCCTTTCGGAACAGTTTGCATTTCTAAGTTGAGAGCTGTTTTCATTACCGTATACATGTGTGTGTGTACATATAGCGTGTTTACGTCACCGTCAGTAGTGGAATCGGTCATGCTTAATGATTCCCGAAATTGAAACTCACCTAGTTGAAGTCTAAATAACTGGAGGAAATCTCCTTTTATTATTACTAGCGCCTCTGAACCTTCCTTGGCTCAAATGGCTTAAAAACTTGTTATTGTGAACTTGATATGGATATATAGTATTATGAACATTTCTCGGTGTGACTATATTGTAAATCTGTTTGTTTGCGGGTACATGATAGAAAGCAAAAGAGAGATGAGAAAGAGAGATATTATATGTACTCACGTAATGATGCTGCTGTTTTCTGACCTCAGGTGTAGCAGAACCATTTCTACGCTACAATCGGAAACGTAAAGAATTGTCCTGTTGCATGAACTCTGCTCAGCAACCACCGCAGCTAGTTGTGATAGCTTGTTCCACCATGTTGGAATGTCAAGTTAAAGGTTCATTTCAACCAAAAATAGCTGCCGGAGGCTGGAACGGAGTGTCAAATAATGCGGGATGTAGCGTATGGACTGTTCCAACCTCGTTTCAAGCTGGTGTCATTTTGTGTAATCCAAGTAAATAGTAATCCGTTCAGAGATCTCTCTCCGAACAAGGAGTTCCCCCCAGTGTTTTTCAAGTGGAATGATGACGTAGGTGAGTGTGCGAGCAAGTTCTATATTTGAAATACCATCTGTACTAAAATTGCCTATGAAATATGAAATTGTATGAAAAAAAGTCAATTTCATCTAAACTCGTCACACACATATCACACCATTTCAGTACCAATCTTCACGTATCATTACATTGCCTATGCTTTCATAAATAATGTCATGTACACATTTCTCCTATTTTGTATATGTATGCTTTTATATTAATATATACAATCTCTCGTTTTTTATTTATTTTTGTATGTTCCATCATCATCGTTCCATCCATTTGTAAAAAATAATAACGTTCTCAGTTGTTACTTCAAAACATATAAGCTCCAAACCGTTGCAGGATTTAATAACAACGAAATTATCGAATGACGCAGAAAGGATGGGTTACAAACAAGTCAAAGTTGAATGTCTTGCAAGTACTTTTGTGTCTGCGAAGGGGCTACGTTGGAGGATGCATGCACACAACGGGGAAGTTGTGGAAGATTTGCAATTGAAACAATGTAATGTTGCATGTAACAATATTTATTGAGATTATTGCTTTAAGTTCTTTTATTTTAATTATGAATTTCTTTATTATATTCGTCGTTGGAATAATTACACAGCGTGGGGTGCTGACACTTCGATTTCTTACCAAGAAGATTATTCCTTGAAGAGTTCCACAGTTAATGGTACATTACTGCTCCGCTATACAGCAATATCTTCTAAACCCTTTCTTGAAATTAGGGGAAACAAAGAGGGGATCGTGGAACTATCAAAGATGGAAGAGAGAATTGCTTCCATAACTTGTGAAGCTCCTTTATGGAATGCTACAGATGTATGGATATCCTCAACTGTGTATAACGTGGGCCTTTAATGCCGTCTTAAATGGGATCTTGTCATCAAATAAAACGAGTAATGCTTCAGCTTCAATCAGCACGAACACAGCAGATTTCGTTATTATTAACAATTTAATTAATTTCTACGGGTAAAATATACATATCAGCATACTAATACTAAAAAGTGCATGGAACTAATGGGATAATAATGAGAAGTGAGATAAAAACTTTGTAGTAGAAAGCACTGAGTTTTCAAGGTTTATAGGGAAAGTTATGTAAGCATGTCTACACAGTACACACACAATTAATATGCATACAAGTTGTGTACAAAAAACTAAATCTCTTCATCTCTACTTTTACATGCATATTATGGTGTGTATACTATGGACAGGGATTGCTTTCTAGATTCCTCAATCGCTGCAAGCTGTGTAGAACAAAATAATAATGAAAGCAACCTTGACCCTGTCCAGTTTCTTGCAGAGGAAACACGTCATAATCACAGTACAATGCTTGTAAACACCGTTGCTGGTAGACGATGATGATGTGATGATGCAAGAACGGAGAGCTGAAACACTTCAATATTTAGCTACAAAACAAAATGCTATATACTGATATGCTGCAGAGTCTCTTATGCATGCAAACATTCCTTTATTATAATGAATACAGCGTGTAACAAGTGCTCATATTGTGTGGTATATACAATGTCACAATTAAGACTCTTTAACGACTAACCTAATTTGTTTGGGGGACTCAAGTGCATTCCACCTGATGGCAACGCTATCATTAGATTATATCATCCCGTTTTCCATGCATGCACCTTCATTTACGAACACCATACAGTTCAAGATCAACAGTTTCTTGTTTGTATAGGTATATTGTCTATGTATGGATATGAGTGTACTTATGGATACATTTATCTTTTCATGAAAAAGCTGAAGCTTTTGCGTGTAGAGGTGCACAAGTAGCATTATCACGAAATGGAAAGGGATTCCCTTGAAATGCCCTTAAGGGCTATAACGGGAAGTACGAAGATAGGTTAGGTTTCATTGCATTTTCATTTACGGTGTGGCTAGCTACATACAGAAATAGAAGTTTGCTGTTATTTCTTTTGCTCATTTGGGAATATTACTGTGGTGAGTTCGTGAGCTCAATCCAGACTAGACTGCTCCAGCATTCGGATTCAGATTTACATGATTTCCCCCTACTTTCCTACTTTGTACTTGACTTTTAAGCAATCAAGTTAATTGTATATGGTTCATACTTTTATAATGTCAACTTAAGAGTGAGTCAATTGATTTTGGTAGAGTTTATTTTGCTTTGTTTGTGTGTGAGAAAGCATTGATTTTAGTTTAAAAGCAAAGGAGTTTAGTATAATTTGTCCTCATGTCAAAGTTTTGGAGACCGACGCTCGTCCCTCTTGTCATCGTGATGTCATCCACGATTTGGATTGTAGCGGCGAGCTTCGCAAAACCGGAAAAGGTCAGTAAAGTGAATAGTAAAATATACGTACAACTTCTTACCAGTTAGCATGACTGTGTTTGATATATCATCAATCATAAAATGAAACTTATTGTTACATTTTTAACATAGTGTATTTTTATTGTCTGCTTCCGCTCGATCAGTTTCTGAATAGAACAGCATTAAACTTGTCTTCTCCCCTTTTTTATTAGATTTTCCGTCATGACAGACTGGCTTTTGATCCACAAAAGCTTCCAAGAGTGGACCTCGATAATGTAAATGAACCTTTT
>JAANSM010001137.1:0-20589 GCA_036850725.1 Orchesella villosa | reverse complement strand
AAATAACCAGAAATGATACCGACAAAAGCTGAAACTCCGACCTACGACACAAATTATGAAAATGAAAATTGACGTAAACCAAATTGGAGTCGATGAGTTTCAAATTTTCGAAAATGAAAGAAAATCCTCATCTTCTTGAGCTCATTCACATTGCATTGCATCTTTTCGTTCGGGCCGAGCCGGAATTCAATAAACTCTAGCTAGAGAATAGAGAAAAGAAAAAAGATTTTCAATATTAGAAGATGCGTCATTTCACTCCATTCGAAATCAATCGATTTGAGCAATCATGTCAATCGGGATAATGTTTGATTATCACAGATTATCTTGGAGATTTGAAAGTGAAAATATGAGCGAAAGGGAAGCAAACATTTCGAAAGACACACGTTTTGTTTATCATTTATTGCTTTTGTGTGAATTGTAAGAAGATGACCACGTAGCACATTGCATAGCTGAAATAGGTGCATGCAGAAGACGAAAAGACATCTCAAATCATCTCAAAAAGCTTCATAAGACCAATACACAACACATTGTACAAAGATGCCCATCCAGCCATCTGACGCTTTTCCTTGCCACTTTAGCAGGGCGCTCCCTCATTCAAAAGCTTTAGTGCATTTAGCCCGTCTCTTCTGTGTGTTGAGAACAGACAGATTGGATCACATTGATTTCTCATAACTTGCTTGACAGTTTTTGTGAAGTTTGTCTTGAAAGTTTAAAAAAATTAAATAATTTGGTGTTAATTAAAACTTAATCATGGCAAAGTCCACTTTAAAGTTTACTCCACCCGTTATTCATGATAATGAGACGGGATGGGGTCCAACTGGGATTCCTGAGCAGTTTAAAGATATGCCGTATCAACCTTTTGCTAAAAGTGACCGGCTTGGAAAGGTAAATAAAACTTTTAAAATGCATTTACTTGTGTTGAATGTTGATGTTTATGGTGCAATTTGCAAGGAGTGTAAGATGAATATGAAGTGATTAGTGATTTCCAGACTGAAGAGTTTCAAGTTTTAGATGAGCGAAGTAATAGTTGGTAGTCAGTAAATAGTAAACGTTTTATTTTTATGATTAACAGATTGCTGATTGGACCGGTGCCACTTACCCGGATCGTAGATTTCAAAGTGAGTTATATTATGTTAAAACTAAAACTAAAATTAAAAATGCTTATAAAGTGTGCAGTAAACACGTAGGATATTTATTAACCTTTGATTTTTGTGATTTTGTTAGACAAGTACATTTCGCAATTCGGTGTTGGAGCTGGCAACCAGTTTGCGTACTTTCATGATGAAGATGAAAGTTCATTCCAGTTGGTGGACACCACCAAGATTCAGCGGCCAATGTATCAGAGATCAAGATTCCGCCCCAATCAAAAGAACCCGAGGATGAAGCAGCAAAACCGGAACCAAGCTCAAGGAATGCAGCAACTGAAGTCCAACAAAATGAAGGATCGCAAAATGCAAAACCAAAGGGGCCGAGGTCGCTACGATCAAAAGGGGCCAATGAAAAACAGAGAGGCTTCCGTTACGGTTAAAGCTGACTGGAAAAGCATTGAGGAAATGGACTTTCCTCGTTTGAGCAAATTGTATCTTCCCAATGTTAAGGAGCCGGAAGACTTGTACGTAGTTTGCGTTTAGTTTTATAAACATAAATTGGCATTTGGATTTATTTCTTCAAAGTATATATTTATTTTTATATTTTTAGGGTCAAATGCGGTTCAATGGAGTACTATGACAAGTCAAATGACCGAGTTAATGTTAAGAACGAGAAGCCACTTGTTCCTATTGATCGTATTCATCACACCGTGACCACCTCTGATGATCCTATCATCCGGAAGGTAATTACGAATTCTCTCTAAGTAATGGACAATGGATGTGGCATTTGGAATTCGAAAAGATGATAATTTTGTACATTCGACAATCGTATGCATAGAATTTGATCATCCATTCCCTTAGTTTTTGAAAGTTGTGGATATAAAGTCTATGCTAAAGCCACCAGCTGGTTCTGCAAAGTTTGGCATTATTTATTGCTTAATTGTGAAGAATAAGCTTACAGTAGACAGTAATATGAGTATTATGTGGGGCTTGTTCAATTTTTTCTATTAATGATTAAATTGTCAAATCGTCATTGATTTTATGCTCTTTTACAGCTCACGAAGACGGATGGAACCGTTTATGCCACGGATTCCATCTTGGCTACTTTGATGTGCGCCACGCGTTCAAACTACTCTTGGGACATTGTTGTCCAAAAAATTGGTGGAAAGTTGTTCTTTGACAAGCGAGACAATACATTCGGTATGATGTGGTTATTATTTTCAGTTTACGATTACTAACAACTGATCGTATTTGTTGTTTGTTTAATTAATTTACATTTACATGTATTTTATTTTAGATTTGCTTACTGTCAATGAAACATCTAATGAACCTCCACTTGATGACCCTGAGATGCTTAATAATTTGGCTCTGGAGGCAACTTTTGTCTGCAACAACTTTTCTCAACAAGTCTTAAAAATGGTAAGTTTTTTTATTATCCGAAGTTGGAATATTTTTAGTATCTGTCTGAAATAATTTATACCATGAGTTATTTGATTTTTATTGTGTTCAGGGAGAAGATCGGCATAAATTCGACGACTCAAATCCCTTCATTGGAGAAGACGAAGTTGAGAAAATGGCTTCTGTAGGATACCGGTACAGAAAGTGGGATCTGGATAATGGTATTATATTGGTTGCTCGTTGTCAGCATGATGCAGTTATGCATGGTACATCTGGAGAAGTTCAGTTTATCAACGTCAAAGCTCTGAACGAATGGGATCCTAGGGTATTACTATCTTATCTTACAAAGTTCGCGTTATTGATAACTTAAATGCGCAGTGGGTATCGATACAAATTCTACAACATGAGGCAATCTTGTTTTTCAGTATTCCGGTGGCATTGACTGGCGTCAAAAGTTGGATATGCAAAGAGGTGCTGTTTTGGCAAATGAGTTGAGAAATAACGCATGCAAATTAGCCAAGTGGACAGTTCAGTCACTACTTGCTGGATCTGATCAAATGAAATTCGGGTATGTCTTTTATATCGTAGTCGATTGAATTTTTTATATCAAAAGTGTGGACTAAAATTATAAAATATTTTGTTACATATTTAAGATATGTATCGAGAGTCACTCCTCGTGATGATTCCAATCACGTCATTTTGGGTACTCAACAATTCAAGCCAACAGAATTTGCAACCCAAATCAGTTTAAATATGGATAATGCATGGGGTATTCTACGTTGCGTAATCGACCTTTGCATGAAGCAAGAAGATGGAAAATATTTGATTCTCCGTGACCCTAACAAGGTAAGACGTCATTCATCTTGCGCATTGCAATAACAGGAACAAATGAATAATATTCAAATTACTCACTTATCATCATATTGATTTAATTTCTTTTTCACATTTATTACAGCAACTTATTCATCTTTTCTCCATTCCTGACGATGCTTTTGAATCGGATGATGGAGAATCTTCTGATGAAGAAGTTAAAGGTTAGAGTGCATGCTTTGCATGATGCTTTTCTTATAGTTTACTTAACAATTTTCCATTTCAACTCTTTGGTAGTAGTTACACAATACTCTCATCTCATTTCATTATCTTTTTCTTTTTTATTTCTTTATCTCTGCATGTAGATGAGGAAAACTAAAAGTTTCGCCGTATTTCGGTAGATCAGAAGATCGTTTTGCTTGGTAATTTTACCGTATATACTGTATTATGAGCGCCTTTTTAAGTAGTCGCAAAATCAGCGGATAAGTGGATAATTTGTTAAACAACTTTATTGTATATAACATATTCTTACAAGAATGAAATAAAATATTGATGGATTTATATAATATGTAAAAATGAACTACAATGCATAAAAATGTTGTTTATATCATATAGATGAAAAATCTATTTGCTCTACATTTACGAAGATTTCCTTCCGTTGTGCATTAAATTCCTTTTTACAAAACGATGATAACAATGGTATGCATTCAATATCTACAGTTTCAATTACTTTGGTGGATTTCTTTGATTTGTTATTGTTAACGAAGATCATCTCTGCATCTGTATTAACTGTATAATTGAATAAAATTATGTGTAAGCAATGTTACATTAACATGATAAAATGATGTTAAGTTTTTTGTATCTTACAACAGAAGAACATTATACACGTCTTGTGTTGCGACGTAATACGAAAAGGTTGTGAGAAGTGACCGTGCCGTTGTTCCGGTATCACTCTATAAACTGCCCAGATATGAACTCTTGCACGGGGGATCAGATTCATAGCTTCTTCGTACTTGACAGAGTACTCCCAATTTTCATAGTTTCCTTTTTCATGTTGTACCTCAAAATCAAGTCTAATGATAGTGAAAGAAATCATTCGTGAGAGTGATATTTATAATGAAAGTTTTTAGAATGCAGAAAAATTGGTGCCTTTCTTACACATTAGGATTCAGTTTTTGCCAGTTGGAAAAATCAGCCCAAAACTCCCAGACGGTTTTCGGATCAGCTCCTTCAACGGAGAATTCTATCGTTTGTGTGTACCGTTTTGTTCGCAGGAACAGCCAGTAAAATATACACAGTCCTATACTATAATATGCAACTTTTTTGCTTCCTGGTCGTAATCTTAAAGTCATTTCTGGTACTTTATAGAGCTCTACAAACAAATAAGAAATTTTGCTACTATTGTTTTAGACGCAATATTACTCGTCTGTGTTCCGGATTTCGATTTCAGAACTAACTTCTCTCTCACCCAATGTATAGTATAGAAGTATTATGAGGTACTGAACATTGAATGAATAACGTGGTTGGTTCCTGCAAAGCCTGGAGACGAGATGTTCTATGCATGAAGGGCATAATATGCAGTTAATGTAGCACGTATCGTGTACACATTGTTTTTAAGACAAACCATTGTTTAAAAAGGTTCTTATATTTATAGGGTGGCTCATAAACGTGGTGCTGCATAAAGAATTAGTTGGGTTGGATGGATATTTATCTGTGATCTGGTGTGGTGGTACAAAAGGCTTCGGTGAAGGAGCTATAGCCATGCACAGGCCAAACTAAAACTAAACTATGCATTGTGCATAGAGTACTTACCATTACTATATACAATCTATTCACACACAAGAAATATGTTCTTCACTTTTGGAATACATTGGATTCATTCTGTGTTTAAAAAATGTCGAACTGTTTTGTTGTAGATGTATTTGTGAAATGCTTATTCCCATTATAATGATAAAAGTTTTATAGTTTGTATGTATACGATACGATGTCTTTTTTCTATATAAATATGGAAATGAGGAACTGGAGACCAATCTTACCGGAATATCGTATAAACTTCCTGTCTTTCGTAACACAGATAAAACCTCCAGTCGAAGCCATGAGTAAATTTATCGTAGTATAGGATTAGATGACATGACAGCGGATGTAAGATCGACGTTCTTTTCATGTAAAATATTTCGTAGAGTTGTTGCAGATGGCTCAGCCAAATCAATGTATATGAGTATATGCATATCGTATACATAAAAAACGTACATCGAATCGTAATTTGCAGTTTGTTTTATGGCAAACTTATTTTTAACATCATAGAAACTCACCTTGATTTTTGCAAACTGGTATTTTAAGTTTTAACTTACAGCAGAAGAGAAGTGAAAACATTGTACAATCTGTATGTATGAACAAAAACTTTTGCATTACTACTGAAGTCACGACATTTCATGTAATGCTATACAAAGTTTATTTTTTATAAGGTCAATCCGACATAATAAGATTTTTTTAAAGACTACTTAAGATCATGAACACCCATTTCATTTGGCATGAATATTTGCTTCACCCGTGGCCTTTTTGTGAATTATATTTAACTAAAAACGTATAAGCAATGTTTCATATATAAACACATAAGATGCATAGTTTCGATAAAAACAAGGATAAATTGAACGTGAAAACACTTAAAACTGATGATGTTGGTGCAGATAACACACAAAACATAAGTAACTTAAACACAAGTTCCGTAATAATTACAATCGCCTGCTAAAATTAAAATCCCTCATACCAATTGTCTATCACAATCGGCGCAATTGTAAATTAATCCAGTTAACAAGTCTTTCCAGACGCGACTTTGCAACATCATAACATAAAAAATGCAAAAACTGAGAATATCTACGTGATTACTGCCATCCATCTGCGAGCTTAGTGCTATCTAGGACATCAGACAAAATTATCGAATAAATATTGCGAGTAAAGCACACAATACACTGACAAATGTTGAGTTCAGGGGTTGCTTTTTAGTAGTCACAGTCGGTTCATATCAAATCTAAATTCGTAAGATGGGGTAGAGATATGAGATCAATATCTGGTGGCAAGAATTTCTCGACATCTTCCACGCCTCCTGTGAAAGAGTGCTCTGAGGATGTCAACGGAGGTGGCGGAGGAACTTTTCTCCTTCGCCCTGCATCTTCCTTAAAAACATACGTACCAAATGGAAGATCCAAAAGGTGCGAGAAAAATGGAGTATCAACCTATCGCATCAAACAATTGATCACATATTACAGCAGCTATTACAATGTACAATAATCAATAAGTTTTTGAAAATTATTTTGAAGCTCACGTGTATTACAGATGCTGAGTTTCCCATGCGATCTATTTCTTCCTCCCTTATTGGAATAAATTGGTCTCTGGCAATTCTAGAGAGTTTCTCTGCCATTTCAGAGATTTCCCCACACGCCTGAAAAAAGTAAACAATAAGCAAGTTACGTTTTTATAAGCCTTAAGCCACGATGTAGTAAGATCATGTTTTCCCTATTAGCACATTACCTGACGGATTCCACAGAGTTTGATTTGCTCCTTGACAAAATGCCAAACATTACGTCGTTTTTGATCGCAGTGGTTCTGTGTTACGTGCTCTGTTGTCTCCGAGCTATCCATTGATGCGTCGCTTTCTAAACATGTGCTTAAAGGTGTTTTAGGAAATTCCCCTCCATTACTAATTGTTTTTTGTTGCATCATGTTTGTTATTGATCCATTAGCATTGCTGACAGCGGCTATCGGCGATGAAAGCGATGGATGCACAAATCTGGCATAGTTAGTTGTATGAAATATTTCCCCATCATTGGCATCCTCAGTAGTTTCTAGTAAAACGGGAGTTACAACATGCGGTGAAATTGGGGAAGTCTCTTGTTCCATCATAGGTGGTCGTTCAGCCGTCTGACCAGTTAGCAACGTTTCCTTAGCAGGAGTGGGCGACGAATCAACATACAGTGGTGGAGCTGAAGTTGTATTGCAAAATGGCGATATTGACATAATATTCATTCGACTTAACCCTGAATTTTCCATATTTTCCAAAATTCCATCTCCTAAATCCATGAAAAGTTCTCCTTTACATAAACTCTCCTCTGGAATGCTCAGATTAGAAACACTAACAGGTTGTAACGAACAATCAGGAATGTGAGACGGAAATGGAGATCTGGACCGAAGCAACATCGGATCCACAGGAGAACTACATGTGATTCGTTCTGGACTATCTGACCGTTGCTTTTTTGTTGGTTGATGGATATCTACAGCGTTTTCTGGTAAGCCGGGAGACTGACATTGTGACGGAGGACTACTAGGAATAGAGTAGGATGATGGAACAACATCTACACTCGACGATTTACAATGCGAAAACAAATTATCAGCTTCGTCTGCTGCTGAACTCGGTACAAGGGATGCATTACTGCCAGAATCGTTTGAAAGTTGGTATTCATTATTACTATTAGTTCTATTAGATCTCGCTCCAGAAAAGAAATCGTTTAGTTTTGCATTAGCTGATTTAGTGAAAGAGATAAATGAATTTGTAGCATTGGACTGAAAATCTCCAGCTGGCAAGGCTGAAATTATACTTCCTTGTAGTGTGCAACTGGTTTCAGAAACAGTTGGAGGAAAGCTAGTTATTGTTGTGGTTGTACTGTTTAGTATAGGAGTCTGTGATAACTTTAAGTTGGTCCTTAATCCTAACTGAGGAACTGGAACTACTGTACCCTGATTATTTGTACTAGTCGGATACTGGGACTGAGATACACTTTTCTCTGCTTTATGATTTGGAAATTCCTCAAAATGCGATTTAAGTTTTTCCTGACTTATACATACTTTATAACAAATCTCGCAACGAAATACTACTTCTGGGCGAGCTTTCTTTTTCTTAACTTTCAAAGGAGTTCGTGAAGCAATAGGAGAAGGGCAAGATGTTGCGGAGCTTGCAGGTAGCGATGCAAAAGCTGGTGAATGGGGTTGACTCACTGGTTTAGATACTCTCCCCGTCCTTGTTGTTGTTGGTTCTTTCAGTAAGTACGCTAATTCAGCATCTTCAGCCTCTTTCTCTTTATCGTCTTCATCCGAGAACTTTCTCTTTTTAGCTTTTTTGCGCTTCTTAACTTTTTTCTTTTGACTTGTACTTGGTTTAGACTTAACCTGCGTGGCTGGCCCAATGTATGCTCCACTGGTAGTGGTGATAACATTCGGTATTGCAGTTATTCCCGATAAAAATATTCCATTGGCTTGAATGGAAGACTGTGATATTGGAGGTTGGATTAGAGCAACCCCATTTGTGACAACAAGTGGCAACCCAATGTTTGTGGAGCTGATACACTGCAATGCAGCTACACCATTTCCTATCACCGTTCCAGCTTGTGTGACGGCACAACTCACTGCAGCTGGTATAGTACCCGAAACAGCCGTCAATTTTGGAGCCAAGGTTGGTAAAACCTTGGCTTGAACAGCTTTCGGAGACGGTGGTAAAGGTTTCGGAGGACCGTTGTTGATACTTACAGGTGCCGCTGAAGATGACAACTGTAGCTCGTCTACTTTACTTTCGGTTACTTGTTCGCTTTCCGCTATTTCATTTTTTGACAACTTTTCAGCTTCCGCTTGCTTCCTCTCTTTCGCGCCGACGTAAGCTTCCAAACGTTGCTGCAGTTTTCTTGGATCAATAACAATGATTTTGACAGGTCGGATTGCTGGCTTAGCTGTTCCATTTCGAGACCTAACTCCATTCTGGCGACGCTGGGGTTGATTATGGGACTGATGAGCAGTCGTTAAGTTTATTTCACTAGCTAACATTGACGTCTGTGTTGAAGATGCAACTAGTAGAGCACCTTATCAAATAAATTAGGAGAGAGTTACTCCTTCGGTAGATACTACGGAACTGTAAAAGCATGAATACAGCTAATAAATTCTTCAGAGCCAGAAATGTTGTTACTGATATGCCAAACCAGTCATGATTGATTGAGGACACACGTTCTTGGCAGGTGCTTTCTACAAAAAAAATAACATAAAAATATGAGTTTACCATTACTTCGCCCTCTGTAATCAATTTATTGATTAATGTTATTTTAAGCTCGTTATCAGTTATTTTCCCTCAAATCATACATTTTTTAATACATATTAACTTCTTATCCATGTAGCACGCAGGACATAACCACTGGACGGAGTAATCTGTCTAGTTTACTGTTGCTCTCATCTTCCCTTCCTGAAACAAAAATAAATAACTTCAAATAACATGTAACATGCCACATGCATGGACAATGGTACAAAACTGTAAATCTTGCACAATAAAGTACTGACTCCTCGTGCTAGTTCTAAAAACTACAAAACATAATCTTTAGTTAGAAGTTACAGCTCATAGAATATCAAATGTAGCATCCTACACACTACCCCAGGACTACAATTTCATAGTTTCGGCCACTAGACCCTAATTTAATTTTGAATTTTGCATTATAAATCGATCGAGCTAATTTTTCATATACTTACAACTTATGTATCATTATGTACCTTACTTACATGTTATATCCATACATTGATAGACGTACTGTTCCATACCATTTACCACCATGTATAAAAGGAATCTTGACAAAGGTCTGAAAAGTTGTCAACAAGTCTGACAACTCGAACTATATATGAGTATCAGCTCTACACATTAAACTATCCACTAACTGCGATGAAATGACTGAGATAAGATAACAGGTCAATTTGTACACAATTTCCGATTGATTTTTGAAGATGACACAAACGGAATTCCCCGAGCTAGCGGAGAATCCGAATAAATTTATATTCCCGAATTTCCGAAAAACACTGTTTGGACTTGGACGGAGATAAAGACAGCATTACCATATTATATACTTCAATACTATCTATCTCACTATTTTTATGTATTTTCCATTACATGCACTATAATGCAGATAGAACATGCAGAAGAGACCTTGGGGAACGTTCAACAATTACGTCATCGACAGGGGTGGGTTGGTCCCCTCGGCCTATGGATGACGCTCCATGTATTTTAAATGCAATTTAACAATGTTAAATACGATGACAGGGGTGGGTAGGTGGGGTCAAAAAGGCCGATTTTACGATGACGTAATTGTTGAACGTTCCCTTGGTACATATCGCATTGATATATTGATACATGCTCCAGTTTTTTACTATAAATACACACGCACAAGTGCAAGTGTTCTTGCTCGTCACTCCGATAATATAGTCCGATACATAAGTATATTCTCATTTAGTTATGGTTGGATGTGTACGTACTTTTTGTACATAAATAGGTATCAACATATACGCATTTCTTGTTTTTATAGCAAAGCATAAAACAAGTCAAAAAGTGTTTTTGTACCTAAAAGTCCTATATCCTTTTTCTTATGCATAAAATTCCATATCCAACAAATGTTCCTAACGCCAGTTTAGACAGGCAGCGGAATGTACACTCGGCTTTTTTAAAAGTGAAATTTTGAGTCCCTCTTCAAGAAAATACTCAATGACTCCAAGAGACTCCATGTTAAAAGGGTGGGTGGAATCGGATAAATATTCAACATAATATCCGATAGGAATCTGCCTGTGTGAGGAGAAGGGAGATTCTGATAAGTGTTTTTTGGACACGTTGACATTTCTCCTCTTCTACTCTCAACTCTTCCGAATCCTAAATCTCAGGCGNCTACTCTCAACTCTTCCGAATCCTAAATCTCAGCATTCACTGCACTGCTGCAGGTTGCACAAACAAGATTGAAGATTGAAAGCACTTTTTAAGGCATAATATTTTCCATCCGGCTGTTTTCCTTTTGTTTACAATCAACAATTTGATTTTTGACAGGAGTGTTTTTGATTAATTGGTCTTTGGTGACTAGTCACTAGTGACGAGAAGCGAGAATGGAAATTTTGTTTAGAATCCCGTTTGCTATCTTGGCAGTCCCTAATTTAAAAATTCGTAAACCATCATGGATTGTCCAGCCTTCGGCGATGGTGGTGTTTTCACTGGCTCTGTTTACCTATTTCCTAATCACTGCGGGTAAGTATTGAATCATTATTTCCGTTTCGCGTTTTACTATTTCATTTAGCATTCATATGTACAGCTGTAATATGTGGTTGGTTAGATGATTTGATTATTAGAGGCCGAATGTTATATAGAAGGTAGATGCGTGGTGGTTTTGGAAGTCTAATGAATTGTGCATTTTATTTCTCTTCGTAGGAATCATTTATGATGTCATTGTGGAACCTCCAGGTATGCAATATTAAAATGTCTTTGATAAAGTTCAGTTTTTAGCAATGATTGATTAAACGGGGTATAACTAACTCGTGTCGTGTAACATTATTTTCTGTAGGTGTTGGAAGCACTGTTGATGATCGAGGAGTATCCAGGCCGGTAAGATTCTGAGTTGCCAGTCATTTTCACCGTCAACTATGATCGTTAACTTTGTTTTATCCTTTTACTGTCTACTAATAATTGATATTCATATAGCATCATAACTTGTACTTGTGCTGACGCTTACTTTCAACTTTTGAATTGTTGGTTTTTAGGTTGCCTTTATGCCGTATCGTGTGAACGGGCAGTATATTTTGGAGGGTTTAGCTTCATCTTTTATGTTTACTGTTGGAGGACTTGGATTCATAATCTTGTACAGAACGCATGGACAAATTGCATCGGGCTACAAAACTCACAGCAGCTTAGGTTACTACTTAATGACATCCGTTGGATTTATTTGCGTTCTAGTCGCTGTCCTTACCACCTACATTTTCATGAGAATTAAACTTCCGTAAGTTTATAAAGTATTATGTAACATTGCAGGTATGGTTTAAAGAAAAAAGGAGTTAGGATTTAATTCGGTTTTTGTTTTATTTAGTGGGTACTATCTTCATCCATAAGAAGATAACTCAATGGAGCCTTCTGATTGACTCCTATCAATGACTACGTATGATAATGCGACAACCAATACTGCTATTCGAATTATATTGTATTAAGTTGGTAAGCGTAACAGTGATCATTCTTGTATTAATTTCATATCAATGACTACGTATGATAATGCGACAACCAATACTGCTATTCGAATTAAATTGTATTAAGTTGGTAAGCGTAACAGTGATCATTCTTGTATTAATTTCAATTCTTTTGGATGTACTACATAGTGTTTTTTACTTCAGAATAATTCTGTTAATGATACTTGCAAGTTCATTGCTCGCTGGTATCATTGTTGTTATTCTAACTTCATCTCGATTGTATCATGTAATTGAAAACATACATTTAAAAATACAAATATGAACATTGTTATTACAAAAAGAACGGGTTTAGTACTGCTGGATAAGATTCCTTATGCTGTATGCCTCTTCATTTGGTTTTACTGGATGCTACGTTCTATTTGCATCGGTACATGATTAAAGCGTTTAGGTTTACCTATGCACTAGAGGAATAACTCGATCCGTCCACGGCCATGGCCTTGTCTTACGAGTTGAAAGTGAAAAATGGCTAATCATACTATTTCACCAAACTATTGTAGTTGGATGCTTCAAGGATTGCGCAAGAGACTCCGAATTTTATTGTTATAAGTTTATTTAATTTTTTCATTCAGTATAAAGAATTAGTGAGATATTTTACAACTATAATATACAAAATTCATTTAACTGGCATTAGGTACATGGTACATTTATATGTTTGAAAGCATATGATATGCCAATCGTTAATCTTTAAGATTATAAACTTTTAGTGTATATATTAAACATATGTGTCACCGTCGTCTTCTTGCGTAGAGTACATGAAAAATAACAATGAAAATGGAACAAGAAGCACAAAGTCAATTCCAGTAACAATGAGAAGTGCGGTAATAGCGTCATTGATCTCAAGTTCGTTCGTTATGATGCAGAGGAACGCACCCCCAACGGCGAACATAATTACCACATGAGACATGACCCAAACTCTAGACACGGCTCTGCCATCCTAAAAGTAAAGTAGAAATATAATATGATATCCGTCAGATAACTTGAATGTGAAAGAATAAGCATATCATTATTTTCAATAAATATTGTGCATATTTCCTTAAAATACTTACCTTGACTAAAGCAAGTAATAGCCACATTGAGAGCAAAAACTGCAAAACTCCCCCAACAAACCCAGTTGCGCTGCATGATGTTAATATTGTGTATATCACGTCCAGATCGTATAACCCAGTGGTGCCTCCAAAAAATGTATTTACTTGGGACAAAAGTACGCTGGCCGTTTTTAAAGTTGGATTTCTCCAGTCTTGGATGGCTTTATGGAGAACCCAGCCACATGTACCCATCACAGCAATACCCAAGAGCTGCAAGTAATGAGTTAAAATGATACATACTTACTGCCATTAACTTAATTCTACATATCTTATCAATTAGTCACACAATTTTAGTCAGTTTCGTAATTTATTAAACTTACAACCGCCAAAACAGCCACGAATCTTGCCCTACAAATCATCCTCGCACAACAAAAAGGTTTATCAGATCGTCGTCCCTGTGGCCTTGTGTGGGGCAAATGATTGTTAGGATGTTTCCACTTAATTGGCGTTGCTGGTCTGGATTTAAGTGTTCCTTCCTCCATTTTTAGTTTTGCTTTCTCAGTGTCTACTTGTTAATTATTGGCACTATTTTATAATGCTATCTTTCCAGAAAACCTCTGTTCACTTCGTACAAGCGAAGAGAATTGTTAACTAAGAACTGAATTGGTGACTTTCCTTTTCCATACCTTTCACTTCAACTCTTCAAGCTAAATACACCATGTCGGAGAGTATGAACAATACACAATAAAAATTATATCGACTGTTAGGCAGAGTCACTAAAAAACGCTTTGCCACTTTGCACGGTACATTTATGAGTCATGGCATGGCAAGCTTGTGATGGTGTTACTCATACTCATTTTCAATCCTACAGAGACAAATGCATGATGGCTGTGTGCGAAATGCATGCAATATGCAATGCTTTAAATGTTGTCGTTAAATGCTACCGTTGCTTTGTGTTCTCTTCTAACTCTAACCTTTGTAATATCTACCTCACCTCTCCAAACTTCTCATTTGCACATACCACACAAACACAAGAGTATGGACGAGTTAAATCTTAGAAGTAGTCACAAAGAACTCTTCCTTTTCACAGCTCGAAATTCTGTCGCAGATCTGAAGAATCTCACATCACGTCAGACCGATCACTTTGAGCTGTGGACCAACTCGCTTGTGTTGAACTGAAGAATAAATAAGATAATTAAAATAAGTTCTTCTTAGCTGTAATGGTATAGTCAACTAGTCAGCACTAAGCATCGGGCTAGTAACGCTAAATATGCTTGAACATGTATGTATTTGTATGTACGAGTACTTAGGTATGGAAGCTACACCGAAGTGAAGATGAAAGAATTATTTATTTACTCGCTAACTATATTATGTAGGTACGTAGCAAGTTAGTAAGTGACTCAGCTCGGGGGTGGATGACGGAGTGAGAAAAGGAAAAACTTTTATTACGCTAACACCTTGAAACGGCAATCATTATTACAACACATACACTATTATATGCATGTTTATGAGATGTTACAATAATCAACATAGTAGGGTTTCGATTGTTATGTACCTAAATGTGTCACTAATGAACGGAAGACGATAATAATCAACGATCAACGGATCTTGTGTACTTTATAATATGCGTCGGTAAATATGATGAACAGAGTTCTATTCCAGTCTCATGTTTCCCCAAAACAACATCCCCTTCCCTTACGATTAAAAATGCATTCTTATCGATATCGAAGTCTCTGTTGCTTATTGCTCATTTCCTGTAGTGTAGTGGGTCATGTACTCCAGGAAACTATTTCCCTCATTCTGTGTCCCTCTTTTGCGTTCTTGATAAATCTTCATACTCATGATCTCCTAACCGCTGCGCTGGCTTATTCATCCTAATGACATTGAAGCTTTCTTTACGCAACTTTTTGTATGGAAAACATAGATGAGTGTACACAGTGCGTTAATGAGTTGTTCCATTACACAGAAGGAAGGTTGAAGATGAGTACTATGACATGTATGAGTAATCGCGAACGATTTCATAAACAAACTCTTAATTGCCTATGACAGTACGCAACAACCTGCGTATTCTCTGGCTGCTTCGTAATGCCTATAATATTTATTTAGGCAACAGTTGGAACAGTGATGACGATTATGATGATAACGTGGAAAATTGTAATGACGAATCAATGAATAATGTGTTATTTCGGATGGAAATTGGATTCAAATAAGAGTGTAGCCAGTGTCCATGTTTGGTTAAAGTAATAAATCTGGTGTTTCTTTGCAGTGAAATGGAACGCGACGCGCGAGGTGCCTACTTTCGTGAAAAAAGAATGTCATTTCCAATGCATTATATGAATGAGATCTATATGTGACATGTTATTCATAATATCTAATACGTGATTGAGGATCAGTTCAAAATAATTAAGTGTATCTGACTATGGACTAACCAGACATCCAAAAAATATCTTCCAGCGTGTTTTTCGCAGATTTTCAACCATTTTTCTATATATAAATTTTGGTTCATCATTTATGACCCATTGTTCTTGTCCCCTTTTTTTTAATTCTTTACAGAATTTATGTATTTCCTGTTAAAAGCACCACTTTTAATTGCCTTCAGCCAGGCGTAATTGCAAAATATTTTATGAAGTAACGTGCCACAGTGCGAATCATAAAATTCGCATAATTTTAACAAACGATAGTAGAAGTTTACTGCATGAATACTAAATACCAAAAATATAGGTAATGCTCTCCTACTAAACGTACTAAACTAAACCATAAAATCCGTGACAATTCTTCCTTTTCTTTTGGTAGTTATGATCTTTGTTTTGTTTACCACATCTACATCCCTGGCGCTGTAAAGACTCACCACACCACTACCACTTATCGTGATATACTTTTGGTATTGGCTGGAACATCACCTCTATATGCACTATAAATAGTTCTTTGAAGTGGTTATTCATGCCGTGTAGGGTTGCTAGAATGTTAAAAACATGCTCTGCTCTTGTTCTCCATATTCTAAAAGATTTCCTAGCAGGTGACAGGAATGAAACATGAATATTAAATATTATTCATACACACATTGAAGTATAAATTGCACGTACGCTCAGCATTTAAAAGCGATCTTGAAACGATGCGAAACGAAATGCAATTACATACACGGGGCTACTTGGCATTGTCAAGTCAAGTAAATTCACATCTTATTACATGCTCAGATATCAACTGAGATCTCCGGTATATGAATATTACTTCATATCTTAAATAAAATTGAGCCTGAGCAAATAAATATCAGACAGAATGTGATAATGCGATGGTTCTTTTTGAAGCTGTGAAAACATTAAAGTTCTGTTTTAGAATGACTTACCTAAATCTAAAGAATGAGTTATGTTATGCGTCGCATATCAAAAGCCAAGGCTGATCATAAAACTGGTAAAATATAAATATAGAAAACTGAAAAGTTGAATTATGCTATTGTTGAACCCTTCTTTTTACCTTGCTAAAAATCGCTGTAGAATTTAATAACTCTTCTGGTAAAATATAAATATAGAAAACTGAAAAGTTGAATTATGCTATTGTTGAAACCTTCTTTTTACCTTGCTAAAAATCGCTGTAGAATTTAATAACTCTTCGCTGGTAATAACTTTATGTAGAGGGACGAAAAAACCGTAAAAAAATCGTGCATGAAAGCTACATAAAACTTTATTCAACGCGTCCTGGCATTTCATTTGAATTCACGTGAACTATATATACTAATTTTTATTAATAAGTACATATAATCGATATGGACATGTATGATATAACCTAACTAAACGATTCATGGCCGCATTATTATTAGCTGAAAAAGGTCCAAGGTGTACCATACATAAAACTAACTATACAACAAGGGAGTTGTCATTGACTAGGTCTAAAATAAAATAATATTGTTCACATCATCACATGCCACAATCTCGCTAGTTGTATACTATTTCAAAGTAATACTAGTGTTATTCCAAGTCTCATGAATGGCTTCTTGTTCAAAATTACTTTACTCACGGATGTGATATATAGGTATATATACATTCCTGCATTTTTAAATGGTCTATGTTGTTATTTGAACAACTACTCCACTTCAAGCACCTACATACTTATTCCATTCCCGTCTCATCGTCTTTAAAATTCGCTTCATCATGTGGAAATTACGACTGTTGAAGAATGCATAATTAAGCAGTGGAAGTAGTCTGCATGACTGTCCACAGTGCTAATTTTCAGTTACGTTTGAAGAGAGTGAGCAAGTAGACGATGAGGAGCTTGAAAGGACATGAACGAATTTGTGTCATCGCATCACTACCACCATTACTATTATATGACATATGTTATGATGGGCATAAAAACACTATTCGGTAATACACATGCTGTGAATAATACACTTTTGCTCATGAAAATCCTGTTGATTTTAGTATTCATACACTTAAAAGGTATCTTGACTTGAGAGGGAGGTGGGATGAGTAAGCAGGAGATGTAGGTAAATGAAAATATTTTAGCGACATTGCAAAGTGGTGTGAGTTTGGGAACGGAGGCTAGGAGTTTAATCGCAGTTCAGACGCACACGTCTTCTCCATTGCTATCTTGGTCCATGTGTGATATATGTACAATGCACGTGCAATGCAACAGAAATTTATGCATAACAAGAAGATAAGTTAGATATTTCTAAAGATTCGCGATTCCTATGATCCGATGACCAGAATCTTGATTAAAGATAAAGATTTGTTAAAGGTAACTTAATTTATTTGATCATTTAGTCAAAAGGGCCAGGGGAAAGGTTTGGGGCACAATGAGATGTAATGTAATTTGTCGGTATTATGTAATACGGTCTTTTTATTTATTTAAGGTATTTTGTAACAACTATTTACATACTTGTACTTTTCAATATCTACACAAAACTGCGCATTTTTTACAAGTTGAAAAACAAGAAATGTAACACCTTGCAATTGTAATTTATTGTAACTTCAACCGCACGTATTTACTTTTCCTTCGACTCGTGTTTGACATCCAAAGTGACACGCACAAAACTCACTAAAGAACAGTATTTTTTACGAACAAAGTAAACCACCCTCCTCAATAAATAAATATTATGTTCAAAAACATCCAACGCATGTGCTCAAATTGCGTGTTTAAATCATGACGTAATTCGTAATATGTTTTTTAGCATATAAAATATTACATAAGTACTTATGCTGAGAAAGTGAAAACAATTGGCTTTAACACTGCTCACAAGGACTTCAAAATATTTACAACTCAACTTACTATTAATATTTTATGCACAGGATATAGATCATAGTTAAAATTGTGCTTTCGAGTCAGTTTAGGGTTGTAATTTATTATGAAAACAAAACCTATGATTTACACAGAACAAGTCTTACAAAATATTCCTGAAATGGCAACTGTCATAGTAGATAAGACCTGCATTTTCCTGTGCCTCAGAATGCCCCGTTGTGCGTGGTTTTGTACCATCAACATTTTAACTTGTGTAAAATATGTATTAAAAACGTAGTAGAAATCAATAGATTAAAAAGAATCAGAAAAGGAAATGGACAATGAAATGTTAAAATATTTAAGTAATCATTTAGCTTTTGTTACACGTCTGACTCTCTGGGATTCTTCCTGGCATAGGCATACACTACCCAGAGAAAGTAAATGAGAAGTATGAAGTCAGTGCCAGAAACGGCAAGAAAAATTTGAAGTGGAGTGTTGATTTGCAGCTCATTTGTTATAATACAAAGAAATCCTCCTCCGATGGCGCACATCACTAAGAGATGAATCCAAACCCAAAATTTTGCCATCGTTCTTCCTCCCTATATTAAAAAAAACAACTGACACTAGTTACATTATCCCATCTACAAGTGATAAGCAACTTATACATGCAGCAAATGTTAGTTTATCACACAAATCTTTTATTAGTTGTACCATGTCATCATAAAAAACTTCAAAAATTGCAAGCAAAATGGTAAGAATAAATAAAGAAAATTTAGGTCAGTAGTAAACTATCAACTACGCACGAAGTATTCTACGATATACAGCAGTTTAAGCAGCTCCATCATAAAAAGTGCATTGACATCCACATCACCTGAAGGCATCACACACTTAGGGAATACGGACATACACGTGTTAATAATAATTGTGCTAATCATGCCTATTTTACAGTTACTCGACTCGATATCTCCCACTTGAGAATATTTGAGTAGAAGTAAATAGCATTAAAAACAAACCGTGTACACCATATATTCTTGATGGGAGGTACGCATAAAAGCATGCAGAAAATATGAATAGTAGAAATCATTATCAGTCAAACGTATTATTACCCTTGATGCTGCCAGTAGTAGCCAAAATGACATGATGAACTGGACAAATCCTCCAACAAGAGCGACAGCACTGCATGCAGTGATTATTCTATATATGACTTCAAGGTCATATAAGCCTGTCGTCCCTCCGAAAAAAGTATTAACTTGAGATAGTAGCACTGAAGCCGTCTTTAGGGTTGGATTCCGCCATGCTTGGATTGCTCTATGCAAAATCCAACTACTGACAGCTCCCACCCCGATCCCTATGAACTGAAATATAAATATTCATTCATTAAACAAGCTTCTGGAATAAGCAAACAATACAAATGAAAATGAAACAGGATTTATTGTGTAGCATGTGCAATATTTAAATGTTTCTTCGATGCAAAAAGGAAGGAAAGCAATGAACCCAAGATACTTTTGCTAAATATTCATTTTCATAGTTTTAATCGGTCCACGTGTCCTGAAACGATACATTTCCGTATAGATACATAAATAGGAATATCAATATAAAATATATGCTCCTTTAAGAATGTATGACATCGAATCAATATTGAGACGAAGGTGAAGTTGCGAAGAAATATGAATGATACATATTACACACAACTTGCATAGGAGTAAGAAGATTCTATTTGTCAGCTTGGAAAGAACATCTACTAATTCGTTCAATGCTTCCTGAAACAATGACTTTTTGTATATGAGTCTGAGTCTATCTTCCATCCAGCTAAACTTGTAGTTAAGTTTTCATTTGCGACTAGAGCAATGCTTGCACACAAAGCTTTTGCAATACAAACGCATAATAATGAGTAGTGTAAATTGCTTTCTGAGTTTGCTCAGACGAAAATGAAATGCAAAATAGCAGGTAATTGTATCATTAATGAATCCGTATCCAGATTAGATACAGGAAAGAAACCATAAGAAGAAAACTCATAATGTATCTTTCAGGTAAGCTACCCAACT
>JAANSM010001136.1:0-20598 GCA_036850725.1 Orchesella villosa | reverse complement strand
AAGTTTAGTCAAGCCAAGACAAGGAAAAAGCTCATGCTCGCTACGTCATAGTTATAATACAATACAAAGATTTTCCAATTTTCAAAGGGATGAGAATGGAGGCTATAAATACATATACAATCACACTTTGAAGAACTAAGAAATCCTTTGGTTTGGCGCTTAAAGAAAATAACTTCCAAGAGAATCGGGTGGAGTGAGGGAGTGTAAAGCGAAAGAGATAAAATGACTGACAAAGTGTTCACTCAAAGCTGCTTTTACTATTTGTTAGAGTTTAAACGGCAAGCATGAAAGAGCAAGCTATATAGGGGCATACTGGTAAAGAAAGGGAAACGAGAGAAAGAGAAAAAAATAATACTACACATCACTACACGATTGAATGGCTCTCTTTTGCTTGATATGTATGAATGCATCATTTCAACTTCAACCCATCAAAAGAAGCTCTTTTTCTCACAAGTCAGAGTGGAAAACGTTAGAGCAAGAAAGAGCCTTCAAATGAGATGAAAGACGAGTCCAAGAAAAAGGGCCTTTTCTATTGCTTTTTTAAAGCGAGTATTCAATTTCAGTCCACCAAAAAAGAGCTCCTTTTTACCACTTCTCAAACATCATCTAAAAGGTTTACTGGCGCCGGCCACAGTTTTTTTATGTTGCTCAAGTATGTGTACATACGCTCCTTTGGTTCCATTTAAGAAAAACTTTTCTTTAACTTCGACTACCAAACTTAAAACTATTCATCCACCCCTGATCTTCTACTCTCTCAATCATACGTGTGTGCAAGTTGTGTACAAAAGTCTAGAGAGCTATAAGGGAGGTGGTAAACATCGTATCAAATAAAAATTCTTTTCATTATACAATCATGATGATCATTCCCATTTTATTTATTTCTTCTTCTCCATTTCCTTTCGCGTCGTCGCCACTTTTTGCCTGAGCAGATTGAAAAAACAGAAGAATCCTCAACGAAACTAATAAAACTATATAGAAGTATCTATGTATATGTTCCTATATATATGTCGCTTCCATTATTCCTTTCTTACGACGTAGTTGAAATCAACGTTGATTAATCTCCGTTTTGTAATTGAATATTTCATTTCATCCTACAAGAAACCATGCAAAAGGCCCATATAGATTTCTTTCTCATGATGTAGGTATAGACATTTCTAAAGGATGAGAATCTTATCTGTTTCAAGGCACCACCATGTAATTTCTTATTTTTAGCAATCATTGATTTTTCTTCCAGTATCTAAACAAACTTTTCAATGAAAAACCAAGATGTGTGTCTATCAAACAAATCTTTACTTTACACTATTTTACGTAATATATAACGGGATATGTGCATTACCCAACATGGATTTTAAGACTTTGTATATAACTTGTTTACAAAACATTTTGAGAGAATTTAGTCTGTCTCTGAAAAATGTGGCATTTTTCCTCATCCACTTTCCACTCCTCTTATCCATCCCCGAGTAACAAATCTCCCGTTATATTCCTCTGAACCAACACATTATCAATCCAACTAAAGAGCATTAGCATTAACACACGCAAATAAATAACGGATTTGTTTTACCCAGTTAAAAATATAAAATGAGCATCTTTTTACTAGAGAAATGCCTATTTACTCATCTGTATGCATATAGTTAAAAGGCTGATGATCATGATTTCGATGACATGTGTACGAAATGCAGCTCATCTTTCCTATAATATGTTAGTTGTACCAATAATAATGTTCTCTCGCTTTGACTTTTTTATTACTAGATGCGTAAAGCAGACATATACTGAATATTGAAAATAGTATAACCGATTAAAGGAAACAGTTAGCAAGCAGGGAGGCCTCAAACATTAAAATATCTCTTTAAATGTAAACAAAAATGTTTTATATAGAATTTACTTGTAAGTTATTACTACACATATTTCAATTTTCCCTCAAGAAAAATGCGATCGCCCCACTGTCTCCTCAATCACAAATGAGTGAGCTAGTTTTCTGGGTCTGTTCTGAATTGGATGATACATCAAATTTAATATTATTGCATTGCGCTACGTGTAATGTTCTATATATATGATATATGTATTTACGAGAACGATATGATAAGAGTAAAAGAAAATATGCTTGGCTTTTACCATTTAATTAAATGGAATAATGTCCTAGTTTTCCTCCAGAAGAATGTCATGTGATGGTGATGATGCAGATTAAAGCATGATGGAGGATAGTTCTGTTCTACTCGCATGCACTTTCTAATGATTATGATCAGATCACCATACAATTATATGAACTTGCAGATATTACTAAAACTACTATGTAGTACCAACTACCACCACCGTTAACTTTATTATTGCCATTTCCTCTACGAGTTTTGAATGTTATGTGCAGACAAAAGCAATTGAACAAGCAATTTTACCAACCTCAATCACAGTTTTATCCTTTTCGGTTATGTTATGGGATGTTATTGCTATATAGTTTTTTTCTACTGCAGAATTCCTTGGTTGTCTTCAGTTTGCAAGGCCAGTTTGAAAAAATATAGATAGCTATATTCCCCGTTGGCTCATTCTTTTACTCCTTTTGCTTTATGTAGCTGCAGATTTGGTGAAAACAGTAGCAACCTAAAATGTCAGAAGGTGAATCATTAAAAGGCATTTGATACTCAACTTCTCATAACTCTCTCATCATCATCCGAAATTTATTCCAACATGGTATTTTTTCTCATGTGCCTGCCAAAAAATGTGGCACTGCTTGAAGCACTTTCCATGATTTTTAAAGTATATACAAGCTGTACTTAAAAGTTGTAGAGAATATGAAGGAAAGCACAAAACCGAAGGTCCAAAATTCAATTCACTTCACATTCACATACATGATATAATGAAAGTCATCAAATTCAATATATTTAAGTATCAAGTACTCTTTCTCCCTCTCTCTCTCGCTTTATGATCTACTCCTTGATAGAAACAAACACAAGTTGATATTTGACGATGATCAGTAGAGTTCTTTGAACACTATAGACGAATGTAGAATGTGTTATAAAAACAGATACAGATAGATTGTGTGATGGTAGTAGATATGGTATATAGAGGAGATGATGAATTCGCTTTAATCCCTGTTGGCAAAACTCTTCCCATTTTTAATTTGCCCTGACAAGGTTGGCCTTGCTGTGACACCCAGCAACAAGACATGAGAGGAAATTAAGCTTCATCATCTTCTTCATCTTCATCCACTCATATTTTCTAAATGCATCCACACGTTCAATTTTGAACATAATTTTCATCTTATCTAAGGTTTTTCCTTGTAGTATATATATACCTGGCTATGTGTGATGTACGAGAAAAGTAAGATAAAGGTTGGCAGGCCGAGCCTATGTAGGAGTTAAAATTTTGGTAAGTAAATTCATCATGTAAGAATTATTTATGCAATCACAAAATTTTTTCAAGCCAACAAGAACCGGGATACGACAAGATAGAGAGAGAAAGAGAGAGAGAGGAGGATGAAGTCTAATGCCAAACTCACCATGTATGTACAACGCAAACGTACCTTGAATCATAATATTCATTTTTTTCAGTGAGCTCACATTATAAATTTGTATATATTATTCAATGACGGGTAGCAGATGATATGTATTACTTCGTTCCATGAATCTTTTGCACATGTCATGTAAAAATTAATTCTTTCCCAGGGCAAAAATATATGTGATTACATCAAAATCAAAGCGATATAAGTTATGAGAAGAAGAGGATGAAGGAACAGGAGAGAAAAACTTCATCCCTCAAAAGTTTCTACTCCAAGCGTTAATCTTTTTATTGCTGGATGAATATGTACCAAAAAAATATGAAATGAGAGAATAGCAAATGAAGAAACAAGTGCAACTTTTATCCGCTCCCGTGTGTGTTTCTTGTTCATATTTAGCTTGCAGCTATAATATGTATCAGCTCTCTGAATTTGAATTCAGTCAGATGAGAGAGTGAGAAGGAAGTCTAAACCTGACTTGCTTCAAGCTGGACTGTGATTATCACATTGGCCAGTGCATAAAACTAAAGGAGAGAAAGTGCCTCAAGGGGATTTTGCTCAGTCTTGGAAAATATCTTTTATTATCATCAGATATCTCCTCTCTTAATTCTGCTCAATAGCATTTTTCAATCTTTGATATGAATCTTTGAACCTCCCTTTTTAGTTTTCAGCAAAAGGTAAAAAAAAGGAAAAGTTTGTGTTTTTTCCTCTTCTCTTCTTCTCTCTCTCAATGATACACACATGTATCCAGGTTGCGTGCAATAATAAAATGTGCAGTAAATGACCTGCACTGTTTCAACTTTGAGGTCTCTTCTTGTCTACCTGACATTGAAATTTAATGCTCCAAGCAATATCATCATCATTCATGAATCATGATGCATGCATGGATAAGAGTAAAGAAAATCTCCGATTTCGTTTCTCTTGTTTTTCCTTTTCCCTTGCCTTAATGAGAATGAAGAAGGCGGTTCCAAGGTGCCAAGTGAAAAGTTGAAACCTGCCTTGTGCATGGCATCATCATCATCACCATCATCAATGTTAGTCATCAAACACACATACACACGGCAAACATGCATAAAAAATCACACAACACACCGACTGGCTGCATTACGACTGCATGCACATTCCATGTTTTTCACTAGTTACAAAAATCCTGATTAACGTTTTATTATATTGCACCTTATATTTTTGTAATGTCCAACTTCGTTTGCATATATTTTCTACCAAATGCGGATAACGAAAGAAAAACAGGAAAAATTGCAAACTATGAAGGGTAACAGTCACTTTAGAGAATCAGTTTCTTTGGTAGGTGAGCAGTAGGTATACTTCTACAGTCATAAATGCATTGTATTTTCTGTAATGAATTTCATAGTGAGAATTACTTCATATCACTGTTATTACCATATATAATCGTTTTGTAAAAAATGCACATTAAATACATAGAAAGTTGGCAGGATTTACTCCACAAAATCATAACAATAAGGAGGCTTGTCAGATTTTCTTACAAAATATTGAGTAGCCGGTGATAGACACACAACATAATACAGGAGTGAGGGAAACTTATTTTTCGTTGCATTTTTCATGTGTGTGTTTTTTTTCTTCGTGGAAATTTGTGATTAGGAAACGCAGCTGGATAACTTGTCAAATTGACGAGTGAGCATGCAATCAAAATGAAATGAAGGCTAGTAATTCAAACTTTTTTTTAGTTAGAACACCAGCAGAACAAACCCAAACCACATATAGTGTGTGTTTGTGTATCCTAATCCCACCATAATACAAACCATCATCATCGTCAGAAACTACTACTCACTATACTTGCAGTGCAGTGTTTTTTAACCAGCATACCACCCTACAAATAAACGCTTCTGGACTTACTTAATCCTTCATGCATGATGTTTTTAATCTGTTTTAACTAACTTCCTAAATATAAACAACTTGGACCAAGGTAAGTTTATAGAGTACAAGTACACCCATTCATGTATAAGCGAAGCATTGGGTAAATTGCAGAAGTATATAGAAGTCAAGCCAAAAGTGGCTCGGAAATAATCACTCTTTCTTATTATTATTTGTAAATTATTTAGATAGGTTAACATGATATCAACAATAATAACAGGCCACGTAATTTTCTAGAGAATTTTCAAAAATCAGTTTTTACTCACATACATACTTTTAAATTACACACATATATACGACATAGTGTTTGTTGTATACAGGGTTTAAACACATGGTGAGCACGAAAAATACATGGTGTTTTAGACGCATTCCTTAATATTCCGTGTCAAATGGAATGCTCCACAGCTTGGGGAAATGGAATGGATAACATGAGCTGATTATTATCAAAAGACCATTTTGTTTCTTTTAATAGTGTTTTTTTGCATCCTATATATTCTATCAGTAAAGCAGAATTATATGTACACATGCCAAAAATTTGTATCAAGATTTCCACTCAAGTGGAAGTTGAAAAGCCATGTCAATTATAAACCATTCAATTTTCCCTTTCTCTCCTCCGACCGAACCGAATGAATGTTTATTTTTTATCTTGAAACAGGGAGCTAAACCATATAGCTACTACTATATACTAACAACTCTTGAAATCTTTCCTTTGGATTACATGGTTCACCCTCTGCACCCAATCAAACCAGCTTTGAAAGCCCAAATCTAGTGACTTTGGGTGCAATTTACTCAATCTGATAGTAGTAACATAGCAGTAATTTACGTTTATCTACATTAAAAACATATTTGGAACAAGGCTAAGACTTTTAATACCAAATTATAGCACACCATTTTTAAGTGGAACCGGAGATCCATTAAAAGTCAGCAGAAACTAAACTAAATCATACAAATTTATATATAAATATATATGCATCCTAAACCTAAGCATATATCTATGTACATTGGAAAGTCTAAGCTGAAAAATGAATTAGGATCGATGAAAATCTTTGATTCGACGGACGATTGCAGTTTTTATGTATAAATTTAAAACTAGAAGAAAAAGAGCAGGCCAGACGTTCATCATCATGTATGGACAAGATTGAATGAGCATTGAAGGTTGAGCATTTTTAAATTATGTATGTTTGGTGCTATTTTGTGAACATAGTTTCATTTAGCGTGCCATGCATGCTTTGCCAAATTATCATGATACTTTATATATATCGTCTCTCATTTTTACGTTGCTTTTCCTATAATCTAACTGTTGTAGCGGGGAGATCGGCATGTATAAATTTTACTATGACATGATGATAAAAAATACAAAGTCTAATAGAAGATTACCATGTGTGTTCGTGTAGTACGTAATACCCATTGTTTTTGCAAAAGTTGTTAGCTAAAAAGAGGTCCAGCCATATATTAACAATGGTTCAAAGCAAGTATTTATATATTCACTTTAGTAAAGAAAAAAACTCTCTCTCTTTGTGATGTGAGAGGTGAGTAAGTTAAGGGCAACTTGGAGCTAGTTATAGATGGGTACATATTATATATTAAATCGACGTAGTAAAAACAAATCGTACGAGCCTGAGCCTATATAATGGATATATACAACAGTGTGTACATGTACACGGGTAAGCAAGGCAAATGTTAGGTATGTAATATAGGAAGAAGGTAAGATTTCCCAGGCGCCACTTAATTACAGGGTTCGTAATGACCATTTTCTAAGGAAAAAAGTACTTGAGGCGAGTGAACGAAAGCCTAGCCATAGTTTATACCTGCACCTTCACTCCTTGCTCCCAAACCATGATATATAACAAAAAGTAAGAACTGCTCTACACCTCAGCTTTAAGCTCCGTTCTTAGCTGCCTTGCCTATATGAGTTCGAGTGACTTGACTTGGCTACGTTGCTATACTATATAGATTCTTTCTTTTACTCTTTCTTTAAACAGTTCATTGTATTCCTGTTTCACTTCATACATTTGACTTTGTATTACTTATTGATCTTCATTAAAGTCAGCAGCAGCAGTAGTAATACTGGTAGAATTTCATTTATTGCCGGACTAGTGGAAGCACGTATTAGCTATTTCATATTTTTCTCTACTACATCCACATTCTACACACACACAATCAAATATGAACCTTAAATTACTATTACGCATTGCTACCAGTCATCTAGAATATATATATAAATACACATATATATATGCACATTTAATAATGATGAAGCACTTGATCATTGTCTACCTCCGTGTGTGCATGCATAGTTGATGTTAATCTATAAGGAATGAATATTTAGGGGGAAAATTCTTCGATTACCATTCCAGAAACTCAGGGTTTTTTGATAAGCTTTTATGAGAAATAATAATGTAATTTGGGTTTGATTGGAGCCTTAAACGGTGGCTGCTTTTACTTACACTCTTAATTCTTGAATAGTAACTTTTTGTATAAAAAAATCACACTATACAGTAAAATATTAAAGCCACTAACTACTACTACAGTATACTGCTGCAATACACACGAAAAAACTTGCAATGAAAAAGGTACTCACTTTTTTCTATTCCGTGTTGGCTTTTTGGCTTTTGCAGGTTGTTTTGCTTTTTAAAAGAAAACTGCTGTTGTTTATTCCAGTTTTAATCGACCCTTCCCTATTTTCATTTCATGTTTTCCCTATTATTCATGCATCATCAAAATCCACACGTCAAGGGAAAATAAAACGCTCTTGTGTGAGTGCTACGGGTGCCACTCACTGAATGTGAATATGGGGATTCGTTTATTACATGACTTTTGAGCTTTCGTTTTTTTTCGCTTCTGTTTTATGTCTTGGAAGGACATTGCATGTGAGTTGAGGGATGGAACACACCACGAAAACGACAATGAACCATGATGGTTATGATGATCTGATTGTTGTTTGATTCGATTCTACAAACCATTATTACTTTTGCCACTGCCTTGGATTGGATTGGATATATATATATATACTTTTCCTTGACTGCTTCTGGAACTGGCTGTGTGCACATTTTATCATTCATGCAAGCTGCTTTGATAACCTGTCAAAACTAATGAAATGATATGAAATGATGTGATCAAGGCCGTCACAAATAGTATATATAAAAGTTTTTTTTTACTACGATAAGAGTTGCAACAGCGGATTTTTTGGCGTGTGAACAGTGAACCGTCATCCTCATCGTATGCTAATTTTATTTTTTAAATTTAAAATCAAACTTTGCAAACTAGTATTTGATTTCTGTCTCCCCTTCATATCATTTTTTTAGTGCGCAGCTGAAGAATAAATGAAGTCGGGCAGGTCACAGAAAAGTATATCATCTGTGCGAAAATATAATTATAGGTTTGGATCTCATCTCACAAATCTCATTTCAGCTCCCATATTCCACCACTGATACAGATATACAATTTACGATTCAGCAACCAATTATGTATTTGCGTTCCAAAGATTTTATAGCATATTTCATGCCATTTTACTCCATGAAAGAAGTTAATTTTCCTTACAAGGTGCTTACATTGGCGGACTCTTTTGGTATGAAATTTAATGACTTGAGAACTAGATCTTTCTGCTGTTTTCAGATGACCATAACGGACTACTAAAAGTCCTTAATGGTGACCTAATTGATGACCCTAGATTTTAACAGGATACTTTACGATTTAAATATGAACCAATGCCTGTTTATATGCCTGTCTTTTCGCGGAAAGTCATTTTCGTATGTGTACTACGTTGTTCGTATAATAAAATTATTGTTGGTGATGAATAAGTTTAATGTGTATGTAGGAAGAAAGAGAAATATATTACTACGAGCTTAACAGTCACTGAGTCTCAGTTTGACTTTCGACTACATAATTTCTGTTATTGTTTTTGGAGCTTCTTCGACAGATTATACGAGTTACTAGCTTCTGTGTACGCTGAAATAAAAGTTCTTTCTGGATGCGGCATTTTCGCAATAATGAGCTGATGATCTCATTAAGGTTGTATCGTTATATAGGATATTGCTACTGGCTCCCATAATCTTTCAGAAAAAGTGTCCATTCAGCTGTAGAACGACTATTATGCGTGATTTAGGGATAACTTTAAGGAGGGTTTTGCACATAAAATTTACAAACATGGGAGAATGAGATCACAAAAGCAAAAGCTGAAAAACAAAGTTAAAACAAAAAGAAGCGCCAATGGTTATATCTCTCTTTTGCTTTTCGAATCCTGACCATTTTGTTATGCAACTGCTCTGACGAAGAAATAAGCACGATGTCACGTTCCTGATATGTTTTCAAAGTTGGTTTGAAGTATGTGACTGTTTTATTACTTTAAAACTGACGATGAGTGTGTCACTCACGATTTTGCCACATAACTTTTCTACACTCTGCTTCTGATTTATATGACGATGTTTGGTTTACAAAAATACTTATCAAGCCATAATATAATTTAACGTTGCGACATTATAAGCTTTTATTAGTTTTTTTGAAAGAGGCATCTTTTAGAAGCCAAGATGGTAAGTTGATACCGGATTTGATGCACGACCCGCCACTCTAGTCATCCCCCTTGTATGCTCACAAATACAAACAATATTTCATTCGTCTCGTCTCCAATCTACCATCTTTTCTAAGATGCCAATAATAGGCGACTCGAAAGAAGTTCAATCTCTTTAAAGGGCTACCCTTTCCCACCACAAGATGATGAATCGTTGGAAATTGGAAACCAAAACCGCAAACTCTAATCCAAAGCATTTATTTCATAAAGAAGATTTGAACGTTAACCCTATTCGACTCAAATATAGTAGCCCCAGTTTTTGCTGAAGGTTAAATTAGATAATAATAAATTATTGTTCCTTTCATCCCATTTTTTCTTCCGTCTGGTTCAGCTTTTCTCATGATTTGAACAAGGAACAAAACAAACTCAATACACAACTCTTGAAAACATGATGAAAGTTAGCCAAATTAAAAGTAAAGAAGAGGAAGGCTCAAGGGTTAAAATTTCCAATGAAACGAAATAAGATCCAGGAATAAATCGAAAATAAATTGATTCACGGCAGGATCCTGTCAGATCTTCACCCTTTCTCCTCTCCTCCCACTTCAGATACACCTACGACAAGGGATTTATTATACATACGTATTATTTTCATCTCATCTTTCTTTGCTAGCTATACGCATCTTCTTACATTTTACACAGAAAATAATCTAAATTGAAACCATTTGCTATCTTAAATGCTTGCTGGCTTCTTATGCACAAAAAACAAACGATATATACCAGATACTTGCGTACTACTTTGTATATATTATATATCTGAACCAATCCTCGAGGCTCAAGTATATATCAATATGTCTCATGTATCTGAAATCAGCTCGCACAACAGCAGCAACTACTTTTAGTTTGGGGACTGGGAGAATCAAAAGAAAAAAAACCTGTTCCGGATTACCTACCTTTTGAACAACAGATTGTGTGCTGTTTACTAAAATATCTGGTTTGCTACAAAAAGCCACGTTATTTCAGCCATTCCATCTTCCTGTACCAGAGTCCCACCTATACAAAATGCATTTATGCACGCTCAATTCAATATGAAATGACCTTATATACCTAAATCCAACTGTACGCACCTCCAAGACACAGAAAAGTATCAAAGATGTTTGGATGGTGATAGCAAATATGCCTGCCTGTTGAGATGTGGTGTAGATATGGACGGCAGAAAGATATAGAGGCACATATTGCTTGACATAGTCTCTCTCTGTAACCTGCAAAATGCTGGTGTTAAGTAAGCAAGGCGAAGGTTATTGTTTCTACTTCAATAACCTTCTTCGACCTTTCTTTAAGGGATTGTGAGCCTGGGCACGAAAACCCAAGACAAAGGGCTGTCGAACTTTTATGGTGTATCACGCAGAACACTTTAATACTACCTTTTATGACGTGACCCTACTTTTACACAGGTCTTAGCCAGTCATTTCACTATTAACGCTTGAAATCAAGTGTATTTAAAGAATATATGTAGTGTGTGCCCATTTTAAAAGGAGAGAGAGGGAAGAGAAAAGGATACATGAAAATGCCTTTTCCAGTTTGTACCCCTCCCATCATTCTTATACCTAATTCGATATATATATATATCGTACATAAAAGTATATGCTTGTATCGGAATGGAAGGATCTATTGTATGTATTCAGTGGAGCGCTTATATGCTACTAACAACTAACAGCAATACGTAACGAAAACTGTACACCTTCACCTTGTCTAATAAATAGGAAACAATTCAAAAATAAAATGCAATGAATTTAAGAAAGCAACGGGATGACAGCCAAAGTTTTTTCTTGCTGCCCAATGCCCTGTGTGTCTCTTTCATTCTCTCTTCTGGAGTTGAAGTTTTGAATTTGAAGTGTACGTGAGGAGATGGATAGATGTACCCTTACAGGTTTCACATCATGCTGCCAGGTAAGTTGACGCTGCTGCTGTGCAGGTTTATAAATTCAGCTCATACCTTTTCCAAAAGAATACCTGGTCAGGCGTTCTTATATATTTCGTTGCGTGTGTTGAGAATGTTTAGGATTGTATATATATAAATAAGCATATGTACCTACCTACGTGCCTTAATATCATCATGCGTACATGTTTTACCTGTAGATAGGAGGGCTATAATTGTTGCCCTTTTACTGATATACAGCTAAGATTAGGAATTTTATGTTTTGTATGTATGCGCGTATCCAGATAGATATTTACTAACTTGATGTGGATGTGGATAAATGGAGAATTGACCAAAACACATATTATGGGATGAGTTGTAGTTTGTAGTGGAGTCTTCTTAAGACAAAAAGTTTTGTGGATGATCATGATGATGATGAGAAGTAAAACATTTATGCATGCATTTACTTACTCTAGCTTATTATACTCATCGATGAATACCAGCCAGGCATTTATAAGTAGGTCTAACTAATTTTTGAGAGAGAACAATTATATTCGTTAGCAGTTTGCTGAAGTAGTAGTAGGTAATATATATATATATAGTGGGTACATCATTGAAGTATGGATGAAACAGCAAGAGCCAGTGGTAGTCATAATTCTTGGACGAGTAATAGTAATAATAATAACAATAATCCAACCTTTATATTCTTCTGATATAGCTGTGGCTATGTAGTATGGTCACCATATTTAATGCAAGTAATGAAAACACACAAGCATAATAAAAAGAATGAAATGAGGTTTTCCCTTTACTTCGTACATTTTCGAAGGATTTATGAGTCTCCACCGTTCAAAAAAAGGGTTATTTATATTCTCACGTTTTGTTGTCGAGAAAGAAAACTTCTTTTCAAATTCTACTCTCTAATCTATATATTTCGTTGGCCCTTAAGACATGTGTTCTAATTTTACAAACAATAACTTTTCCATCCTGTCCAAACTCTTTTTTATGTATTTAATATACATTTTATATAGTATATATGATTACTCCTTAATGGTGAGTTTCTCATTTCGATGAATTCAATCATAAATAATATTTTATCGAGGATTGAAGGAGTGAATCCATGCATGTCTTCGGTGGTGGATGGAGCTCGTAATTTGAAATCAGTGCCCAAGCAGGTACATCTTCCCAAGTAGATGTTTGTGCATTTTTATGTACAAAACGACACGAAATCTTCATGAGACACAAGACACAATATCGGTTTGAAATTGCTTAACGCTGCCATTGCAATGAAAAATTCCTTGAAGCCGATGATCGTGACGGTATAATTGGCTTGTGCGAAATAGTTTAAACCCTTTGTTTCGCATACACTAACAAAAAAAACTGATTAGCATCGTGTTGTCGCTGAAATTCGAGTTGTGTAAGCTTCGTCGGTTTTTATTTTGCAATACGGCGCAGTAAAAAATTTAAATTCAATTTTGTCTTTAAAGATGAAAGAAGCCACGAAAGATAAAAATCGTAAAATTGCCATTAAATTTAAATAAATACGATAATTTTTTAGAACTACAAGAGTTTTATGAGTATTTTTAATATTTAATAGTCGGAGGAACCCTTCGAAAAGCAATTTTTTACGCAATAAGATTGTAATATTGAAAATTTTTACATATTGAAAAATGACTGAATACGATTCCAATGTCACATAATGGTTTTCCGTTTAGTAAGACAGTAAATATGCCCATACCTGAAGTTTTTTTTACGAACATCGTAAATCATAAAAGATTAAATTGCTTTTCTCCAGACAAGTTTTAATTTCAAAATCGTATAAACCGCAAGAATATTTTAGCAGTTGTAATTTTAAAGACATTAATAGTTTTTCATTTCCATAATACGATTTGTAAGAACCCTGATTATTCTATTAAAATTGCTTATTCAGGCGCAAACAAAATGACAAAATAATAATCTTTTCGTAAAACCATTACCATTTGTGGTTTGTAGTAGAAATATAGTAAAAACTATAATTGAAAATGATGGTGATTAAAAGAAAGAATCCCAGGATTTCGTCCCAGTACAAAGCAAAAAAGATTTTTAATGAACTCATTATTATGAACAGGTCTGTGAACCTTACTACATCATAATAATACTTCGAGCTCTCCGCCATAATTTTCAACTAGCCATAATTTCGCAGTGTTAAGAATTCTAGTAAATAGCCGAGTCAGCCAGTGACGTAAATTCTAATAGGATGTTTGCATACCATTTGGGCTGCTATAGTCATTTGCATGCTATATCACCTCACATAATCGCATGCTTTCAGTAGAGAAAACAGCAACGGGATCCGTCTCTCCGTCAATTTGGTAGTATTGAGGTACTTTTCTTCTACCATTATACCGCTATGGGTAACTAACACCAGCAATTTTAACTCAATTTTATTGTGTATATTAGGTGCTCTGTCGATTCAAAAGAATTTAAACGAGGTACTGAAACTGTTTGTGTTTACTTTACTGTATTTTGTCTGAGAAAGATTGTTTTTGATTTTGCACTTAAGTTAAGAGGCAACTCTAATAATTTGATGACTGAACGTTTAGCAATTTCTTTATAAAATAAATATAGGAACTACGATGAAATCAATGAAATGCTCCTACGCATAATGATTCAGCGTAATTATAACCTCAATTATTCAAGGCCAATGCCAATAAATAATACCGTGTTGGAATAATATCCGGGAAGGAATTTAATGTGGAAAATTAAACAAAAAATGCTTTTGCTTACCAAAATATAGATCCAATAGAATTCCAATAATTTTTGGTGTATTCAGTATATTGCACAGAGTATATTTGTAGCTATTATTAGTATTCCACGACTTCAAATCATTTGAGTTCCAAGAATTTCCTACTCAAAATGTCACCACACTCATACACATAAATCCAACTTGATTCCCACTCACCGTCTTATTAACACCGGGGAACAGAGTTCCCATCTCACAACTTTGAAACCCATTGTTAATAATGGTTTGCATAAGTTAAATAATGCTCTCTTTCCTTCGATTCGAATTTTCTTACACTTCAATTTTTCATTTGGTCTTGTGTACACTTCGAAAGTTTCTTATTGAAACAATAATTAACAATCGCTTTTAAAAGCACATTCAGTACTTAACAATATTCTTTTCAGGGCACAAAAAGCATTTTTAAATTCTCTTGAGATTCTTCAGGTAGTCTTTATTCTTCCAAGTTGACACTAAAATTCCAGGAGAAAGGACGTTGTTGTACATCAAATTAAAGAAGCTTTTCAGATTTATAATCAATATTAGTTTTGCACTGTCTTTCAATACATGTTCAGATGATAACCACAACTGACAATGTGCTTGCAATTATGTTCTTTTTTTTTCATTTCTCGCTCTCATTTTCCGTAAAATGAGCAACCTTGCTAGCTCCAATCCATGTTGGTCCACACATCAAAGCTCTCCAATTCTTCTTTCTCTTACCACAACAATACACACTTCATAAGTCCACACACCAACTACATGAACAGCTTTGTTTCCTATTCTGGTGATATACAGAACAAGTCAAAGCAATAATGGAAATGAGTAGTGCACCACCGTGTGTGCCTATGGGACATGTCGAATGATACTAAATTTTTGTTATTGTTTTGGTAGCTTGTACTTTTTAAATAAGCTAAAAGGACAAGCTAGGTATCTATCCCTATATATTCTGTGAAGTGGAGGAGTATTTTTTGATGTATGTATATAGAGATATATATCACTTCACTCCTACTATTTGGTATGCATTACATTATGTATATGCATTTCTTGCCTTTTTCCAGAGAAGTGATCGATATACGTTTCACTTGGAAAGAGGTTTTGAGTTGACTGGATGCTATTGGTTGTGGTGGCCAACAATAATGCAATAGAGAACGGCACTACTTTACTGCTCCTGCTTCTGTTGCTGCCAGAAAACATTGTAATGTAATGCAATTCAAGTATCATAAAAGCCTTTTACCAAGCTCACACACTCAGAGACCATATATACATTTTAATACAAGTTATAAAAGTACATATAGAATGCACCAGTAATGAAAAAGGTTGTATAGAGAGCGAACCCTCCATATTTTTTTAACCTACCATTGTAGACATACATACATATAACCTGCATACAGGCAAAAAGGGAATATATTTTGGATCTTCTTGGTAAGAAAGAATCCATCCAATACATAAATGTGCATACAAATGCCTACTTGATATTTTATAAGGTGGATTTCGTGATGAAGGTGGTTTGGCCAGTTTAGTGCTTCACTTGCCTCGTCTTCAATATGCATGATCCTCTTACCGTGGCGTGTTGAAGTAGACACTGACATCATATAACATTTAAGTGGAGTCTTTTTCATGATGAGTCCGTCCGTCGGTCATACTGGTGTAATAAAAAGTGTTGTATTTGTACAAGTAAATGGGAAAGACATGTGGGTAATGCATACCTATGCTTTTTGCTCTTTTTCCATGCCTATATAGTTAGTTACTTATATTGTTGACTTTGGTATAAAAGCTTATATAAATGCCGAATATGTTTGGGCAGCCGTAAATTGTAAATATACTTGAGTGTAGTTGCTTTAATCCTTCTACCTACTATGAATATACGAGTCTGATGAGAGTATCCCTTGTTCATTTAGAATGCAATGAAGAAAACACATATATGCATTTCTTAAAGGCGACTTCGACTTCATAACCATCCATGCCATCGCATGAATATGGATGTTGGGGTTGTATGCGATGAATCTTGACGTTCTCTTGTGATCCTATATACCTACATTGAAGAAAGGGAGAGAGAGAGAAGCTAGTACTGCATCTTTCTTCCATTTGATGATATATTCCTATTCTTCACAAGTAAAAATCTTCGAGGGAAGAAGCAAACTTGTGCAGTTAGTTATAGTAGATTGAATCAGGTTCCTTCTTGGAACACATAAAGCCTTTTCCTGAAATACTCTCGGTTGACTTGATTCTTATGGCATCCATACCTACATACATAAAAAAAAGTTCCTACTGCGATGGAGATGGTACTGGGATAAAGAATGGCGAGAATGGGTGAGAAGGTTTCTGTGCAGTTGAACATCTTCTTGTCCTCTCTCTCCTATCTCTCTCCACATGTTCCAAATAATACTCTGCTGTATTCAAAATGTTCAGCCTTCAGCCAGCCACATGCTTGGAGATGGCATCGAAGAAGAGGTTTATGAGAAGAATGTCTCTATGGCCTTATATCACTTGATCTTTTTTGAATGTTATAAGACAAGCACTGTGGATTACAGCATCTTTGTTGGGTAACATAATAATAATAACATGGAACGGGACAAGATGCTCATCGCAGTACTCCATTTATCGTCAACACTGTTTTGTTGAGGAGAAGATGTACTGTTAAAGATCTCAAAAACGTACGGAGCAAAGCATTGTAGGGCTATATATCCTGGGGATAAGTATATGGTCTTAAAGTGAATGCATGAATGGTCAGCAGCAATGCACATTTCGATTTATTAGATAATGACGACCAATTTTCCTATTATACAAGTCAGATTTTGTACACGCTTGACGTTTTTTCTCCCATGTTATATACTCCTATCAGATAGAGCAGACCGTAGGAATAAAAAATAATGTAATCTTGTTATAAACGGAGAACCACCCGCACGGAAACGACATTGAATCAAGGACTGCGTCTGGCATGATGCATCCATCTGAAAAACTTTACTCATTCTGTCTGAATCTTGCAGTAGTTGCTGTTCCTTTTAATGGGTTGGTATTGGACTAATGAAATTATGATAACTGAAAGAAAAAGATGAATAATTCAATCCTGATATATGCTGTATCACATATGTTGTGTTACGTTACGTCCACATTTCTTTTTTTAGACATTTTAAGCTTGAAAGGATGATGATGGCTTTTGTAATTCATGGATATTTTTAGAACTGACTGAGAAGTTGGAGGTGATTATACATTTGTATGAAGATGAAATGAAGATGATGATGAAAGTTTAGTTTTGAGTTGAGAAAGTCAATGAATTAAAATTGTGACGGAAAATTATGCTCATTCATCGGATAAAGTTAAATTCTCGTGCAAGGCAGTACAAGTGAAATCCCACATGATGAACACAAAGCCCTACACTGTTACTCCATATCAGAATAAAAATATAATAATTCAACATAAGTTTGGGTTCACTAAAGATACACTGTAGTGCAGTAATTTTCCATCGGTTACATTTTGAGAATTATTTCTTTGAACCAGACGGTTCTTTTTCTGTCGTTGTTAATTTGAATCAATAAAGTAAGTATGGCTTATATATATGTTACAAACGTGCATAACTTATAATATTTATAAGCTTTTGATGCAGTGCAAAACTACTGTAAAGGCCTTGCCTTCTTTTCATCCTTCTTTTACCATTCAAACAAGGTACTACAAAAGTAATGCACAAGTGCATTTCAGAGATTATTAAACTTTTACTGAAAAATATACATATTATCTGATTGAATACATTTCGAATGCGAATTTCTTCTGAGAACGAGGCATTGTGAGATTGTGTAAGTTATTTATTTGATTGACATTTTCGTTTTAATGCAGCTGCTATTGGGTAAAAGTACACACCCATATCTGTTCTATAAGTCTGTATTTTTATTTGCTAAATGTTCAAAGCTCTTGCCGCTTTTGATTTGGGTTCGGGGATGTACAGACAGTGGAGAGTATTGCAAAATATGCAAATTTTTTTTGTAACCTTGATCTGATATAAAAAGTCATCGTCACATACATATATGTATGTGTGTGCTTTCCACGTAAAGCGGAATATGCGCAGACAAAGATTCACCGGTCCATACGTAATGGGTCATAGGAATAAGTTATGAATGGACATGATACACACATTATATATGATGTGCTCCTTTAAAAATCATATCATTCATATATTAATTCCATGAACATACTCCAGCTCAAATGTCGCATTGGTTTGGTACCAGGCAGGCTGGATTTACCAAAACTGAATTAAATTATGGCAAAATGAATGCAAATCTAAGTTGGGTAAGTTGACAGCTTCATACAGAACATCTAAAACATGGATCAGACATGTGATAAACTTTTGATTTGGAACGCAACGACAGAGAGAAAAAAAATTGAAAAAAGAAAGACATTGCAAAATATCCAGACAAGAAACCTGTAGTGCAGCATTCTCTCTGGATGTAAACTGCATATTTAAGTAGCAACTACAAACAAAGTCAAACCTTTTTTCATACTGTGCTATCATCATGAGCTATCATATACTGCCTAATGTTTTGTTCGCAAGTGATTTGGTTTGAGCTGTGAATGGAATAGGAAACAAGTGAAGGCATGCAGCATGCATGAGTTATGATCCCATGCAAATGCTGGAGAGGATTAGCTACATAGTGCTTTGTTATACCAAAGATGATATATCTATAAAAGTATATACTAAACTAGGAGCTTCGGCATTTCAACTCCTGATCTGTAAAGCTGATTAGAGTACTCTTAATTGGGATGGTAGAGCAGGGCTCATTACATAGAAATTATTATGATGGAGCTTATATGTACGTAACATGATAGTGTAATTAGTCTCCCACTGGATAACTGCCTTCGGCTTTTTGTTACTAATTGTAAATTATGACTCTGCACTGGTGACATTCGTGCTTGCAACTTTTTATAAAATGATAATGTCCAAGAAACCGCCGGGTATGCTGGTTTGCATGTGAAATTGTGAAGTGAAGCTGAATGCCAAGCATTATATAATGCACTTTACATTATTATCAACATCAACTAAAGCTCCTTGATTAAGTTAATGGATGAGCAAGTTCAAAGAATTTTTTATTATCCTTTCAAATCTCAGTTTATTTTCTCTCTGCCACCTTCTGTAGCTACTTGAAGTTGCTGATGAATGTCATCATCATCATGATCATCATGAGATGAGCAGCTTGTACCTATCAAAAAAAGTTTCTGTGGTTCAAGTCAAGATATCTTTTTTAGAAGTTATGATTGGCCTGAAGGTTTAAACAAAATCTGATATTAGGAGACCCTAAAGGAACAATACATCAAGCTGTAGTGTATCCTTATTCTTCCTTATGGGATTCCCATTGGCAAATTAATTATTGCTTGAAAGAAACCCATTTGAAATTCAAAACTGGGAATCTCAAATGATAAAAATAATTTTTGCACACAAGGAGAAGCCCTATTCTGGATCCAATGTCAAATATTATTTATGATTATAACCACTTGTTTCGGCGCCAGTTGTCTGCAGCCTTTTGGTGCTCGGGATCACTTTGGTGAATATGCACGTATACGAGAATTCTTGTGTATGGACTGTGGACGAGTGTTGTTTTATCAAAGGAATATATATAAGAGAGTCCGAATTAGTGTGTGTTAAGTTGAGTGAATGAGTACTCTTCCACACCCCAATAATTTCACATGATAATTTTTCTTATTGACTTATTGCCATAATATTGATGTTTTTATTCAAATCACACTTTTCTGAAAGATGTTTTGTTTTTTCCACATACGTATATATCTATATGTATATCTACATAATACTTTTATTTATATCTGATATTTCTTTTTCCTTCTTAAAGCTGGAAGCGTTATTTCTCTCTAATAGGTAGTTATTCTCATGATATATTATTTGGCTTTTAAAGAATACTGCTTTTTTTACTAGAGAGAATACATTTATAACATTTCCCTGTGTTTACAATCACAATTTAATAATATGAAATATTACAACAGATCAGGCTTAAACTTTTTTTCTTTGCATATTTTTTACAGTGAAGTTTGCTGAAAACTAACCA